>CM062838.1:5132361-5233018 GCA_031772345.1 Himalopsyche anomala
TCGTAAATTATTTTATTTTTGGTATAATTTTTAAGTTTGCTAACAATTATTTTTCATAGTAGCAAAAATAGTCCTTGTAAATTACTTAATTTTTGGAATAATGTTTAAGTTTGCTAACAATTATTTTTCCTATTAGCAGAAATAGACCTCGTAAATTATTTAATTTTTGGAATAATGTTTAAGTTTGCTAACAACCATTTTTCATAGTAGCAAAAATAGTCCTTGTAAATTACTCAATTTTTGGAATAATGTTTAAGTTTGCTAACAATTATTTTTCCTATTAGCAGAAATAGTCCTTGTAAATTACTTAATTTTTGGAACAATGTTAAAGTTTGCTAACAACCATTTTTCTTAGAAGTAGAAATTTCGTAAATTATTTTATTTTTGGTATAATTTTTAAGTTTGCTAACAATTATTTTTCATAGTAGCAAAAATAGTCCTTGTAAATTACTTAATTTTTGGAATAATGTTTAAGTTTGCTAACAATTAATTTCCTATTAGCAGAAATAGACCTCGTAAATTATTTAATTTTTGGAATAATGTTTAAGTTTGCTAACAACCATTTTTCATAGTAGCAAAAATAGTCCTTGTAAATTACTTAATTTTTGGAATAATGTTTAAGTTTGCTAACAATTATTTTTCCTATTAGCAGAAATAGACCTCGTAAATTATTTAATTTTTGGAATAATGTTTAAGTTTGCTTACAACCATTTTTCTTAGAAGTAGAAATTTCGTAAATTATTTTATTTTTGGTATAATTTTTAAGTTTGCTAACAATTATTTTTCATAGTAGCAAAAATAGTCCTTGTAAATTACTTAATTTTTGGAATAATGTTTAAGTTTGCTAACAATTATTTTTCCTATTAGCAGAAATAGACCTCGTAAATTATTTAATTTTTGGAATAATGTTTAAGTTTGCTAACAACCATTTTTCATAGTAGCAAAAATAGTCCTTGTTAATTACTTAATTTTTGGAATAATGTTTAAGTTTGCTAACAATTATTTTCCTATTAGCAGAAATAGACCTCGTAAATTATTTAATTTTTGGAATAATGTTTAAGTTTGCTAACAACCATTTTTCATAGTAGCAAAAATAGTCCTTGTAAATTACTTAATTTTTGGAATAATGTTTAAGTTTGCTAACAATTATTTTTCCTATTAGCAGAAATAGACCTCGTAAATTATTGAATTTTTGGAATAATGTTAAAGTTTGCTAACAACCATTTTTCATAGTAGCAAAAATAGTCCTTGTTAATTACTTAATTTTTGGAATAATGTTTAAGTTTGCTAACAACTATTTTTCGTATTAGCAGAAATAGACCTCGTAAATTATTTAATATTTGGAATAATGTTTAAGCTTGCTAACAACCATTTTTCGTATATATATAAATAAATAGTTAATTAAATTATTATATATTAAATTATTATATATAATTGAGCAGCCTTATATATCCTCTCAAAACGCTGCAGAACGGTCAAATTCGTTTAGTGCAAGATTTCACCCACAGATGTCATTATTAGTTAACTAAAACTTTAAATAGAGTTTTTTTTTCGTAACCATCAACTGGACTGGTGGAGCAGTGTGTTGGGTGTCCGAACGTCGCGCATGAAAATTGGGGCATGGTATCGAATCCCACAGCTTGAGAGAATATTTTTTGAAAATTAATTGTTTTTACACATAATAAAATAAAAATGTCATGATTTCAAAAATTCACTCATGACGTCAGAGAAAAATGAAGAAATGAATTAATGACGACAGCGGGGCAGGATGGGGGGGAGGGGGACCGTCTTTCTTGACGTCATCGAAAAGGTGAAATCGCGACCATATACAAACGAAAAAAGTATGTATTTGGTATGAATAAAAAAATGGCGACAGCGGGGCTGGGGCGGAGGAGGGGGAGGGAAAATCGCGGACAATCATTCAGACGGACGGACATTATCGAGTATTAATATATAGACTAGCTGTAAGCCCGTTGACCTCAACGGGGGGATTTTTGTTGCATTTTTAAGAAGTCAGAAAATTACAAACCTATTTATTGAATAAGCCAGAAATACTAAAAATAAAATAAATATATCTCGGGGCATATATCGACAGCATGCCCTGTTGTATTTAAATTGTAAATTATTTAATTTTTGGAATAATGTTGAGTTTGCTAACAATTATTTTTCCTATTAGCAGAAATATACCTCGTAAATTACCTAATTTTTGGAATAATGTTTAAGTTTGCTAACATTTTTTTTCGTAGTGACAGAAATTTCGTCAAAATATTAAATCTTTGGAATAATGTTCAAGTTTGCTAACAATCATTTTTCATAGTAGCATAAATCGACCTCGGCGCATATATCGACAGCCCTGCAGTTTTAAATTGTAAATTACTTAATTTTTGAAATAATGTTTAAGTTTGCTAATAATCATTTTTCACATGCAAAATGGTATAAATTAATTGCACATTTTATCAAAACAAAATTATCAAAATGTTGACTGATTCTCCAAACAGAACTTATTTTTTAAAATATATATAATGATTTTTACTGAAGTTATTTTATTACACATACTGAAATTATGCTTTCGCCAACAACTAACTATACCACGTATGTACCTAGATTAAAAACAAATCTTGAAATAATTGCGTTTTATATTTATTTTTTGAAAAACATATTTCGCTAGTCAATCGGATTTTGTTATTTTGGTAGCATTTATTTTCATACGATCAAGATGTACTGTGATTTAAAAAGAAAGTTTTCAAAAAAAAAATGTTATAAACCCAAAAAAAAGCGCTCTAGGCTAGATTCGAACCAGCTTCCCACAGATTATCAGTCGAGCGGCTTACCTCTAGGGTACAGTAGATTTGAGAAAAGCTCGTAAAATAAAACATATAAAATGCATGCTGTTTTTTAAATAAAAAACGAAAGGTTCCATTTTCAAACGAAATTTAATATATATTATATATTTTCATCATTTTGATAATTGTGACGTTAGCTCAGTTGACAAAGAGCTCGGCTGATAATTCATAATTATGGGATCGATCGACGGTCGCGGAGATTTTTTGTATGAGAATTCAATTTTTCAGCCATTTGATAATTCAACTGTTTATGTTTGCATGTGAAGTATGCGTATTTTGGAATTTTTAGAATAATTTAAATGTGTGCTTAATATATATAATTAAATCAGATCGATGCTGACAGTTGTTCGTTTGCCCGAGCGGTAACGATTTCAACTCATAATCCAGAAGCGATGGTTCGAACCACGGCCGCGGCGCCTTTTTTGTATGAGAATTCAATTTTTCAGCCATTTGATTTGTTTCGTCAAATAACAGTGTATTAATTAATGGCGACAGCGGGGCAGGATGGGGTGGGGGGGGGAGGAGGACCATCTTTCTTGACGTCATCGAAAAGGCGAAATCGCGACCATATACAAACGAAAAAAGTATGTATTTGGTATGAATAAAAAAATGGTGACAGCGGGGCTGGGGCGGAGGAGGGGGAGGGAAAATTGCGGACAATCATTCAGACGGACGGACATTATCGAGTATTAATATATAGATTTCTAGTGAAAATCGCGCACGTCCAACTTGAAAAGGTCTACCTAATTATTTGTTATACATCGATAACATTCATTTCAAAGATACAAAACGAAAAGCGATTGAAGATATCTATTGTCTCATTTACAACAGATTGATTTTCAGACGTTTTTGTTCACGGGTGTTATTTTTAGATTGTATTGACTTACAAACCCGAACCGGCTTTATATCAAAGAACAGTTTTATTGTTATGTGTTAAATAAAATGCTCCTTCATAGATAATATACAACCTTCACGGACGAACAGATATTGAGATATTATCTATGATAATAATTAATATTTTACTTAAGTCGAATCCCTACTGGTTCAAACTGAGAAAGATTTAGAACTAATAGACAGGTAATCAAAGGTAAAGATTATTTTCCATCAATTTCTATACGCGATAATTATTAATGCTTTGTTCATTAAAGTCCATTTCAAACATTTTTTTCTCTTTGGAAACTTCATAAAAACATTGTGTGTGTTTTTTTATTATTATTAAATTCTCATCATTCTCGATGCGGCAATTTGTGATAATTACAACAGTTTGTGAAAGTTTATTTTAAACAATACCTTTTTAGTATCAAACACTCAACATACTTTGAAAAAAAAATACATTTTGTATTATACATAGAGAGAGTGAATGAAGAGGTATAGTTCTCAGAGAAAAACTATGGTTGTGAGAAAAAACGTTTTATTTTAATGTTAAAAATAATGTAGCGCTTAAGTAATTTGGTTTAGATATGTCAATGTAGATTTATTGAATGTTTTTTGGGGAAATTATAGCACAGAATAATGAATTTAGAACCATTATTTAATTTAAAAGATTATTTTGATTTAATTTGTTTGATCTAAGGGCTGCACTGACGACAGAATAATTATTATAGTATAATTGTCGGATTCCTGGTCTAGTTGTAATGGCTTTGCAATAACGACTAGATCATATATGGGTAACCACCGGCCCGTCGAGCTATTTTGTCCGACCCTGATTCATCTTGGCGGAGTAATAGAGAAAGAAATTAATAGTTCCAGGTAGGGATTAAGTAATGGAGATGACACGGGCGCTTGCAGTGACTCCACTCTACTAGTTTATGATCACCACCATATAAGAAATAGCAACGTGTTTTATTTAATTAAATATTACTTTATTATGTTTATTATAGTATAATTTGGTCCGGCCCTTGACTCGGAGACAGAATGATAATTTGGCCCCAGACCTAGGAAAGGTTGCCCATGCCTGGACTAGATGATCCTGACTATAGGTCTCAACAAGATTTCTATCAAAATAAATTTGTGTTGAATGTTTGTGATGTCTTCTCTATCCGAGCTGATCTCGAGTGACATTACAAAATGAAATTTCTGGAATAGGTTCTGGAATGCATTCGTTCATGCCGTATTTTTAATTTGTTGGTTAAATGAGGGACACTACATATAGCGGCGGTACAATTTTAAATATCGCTGACCACTGCTACGATTTTTTCTTAAAATAATACAAACAATAACCACTTTTAGGGTGTTCAATGTCAATACTTGGTGGAAAGGCATTATATTAGTAAAAACACAATATTCCTTTGTACTTCATTCCACTTTATTTAATATGTCAGGACCGGTTTCGCTCATTACGAGCATCAGTTGACGATGCTCGTAATGAGCGAAACCGGTCCTGACATATTAAATAAAGTGGAATGAAGTACAAAGGAATATTGTGTTTTTACTAACAAACAATAACAATTAAATATAAAATAGTATTTATTAAAAAAAAAAAATTACAGTGATTTTTGTTCTTGCGTGTTTGTAATAAGTTAATTAGCACCAATTACGTTACTGCAATAACTTTGCGGACCACCAAAGATCCAAATGACACCGGTTGACGACTGGATATGTATATCAATTATGATTTCAGATATTATCTTTCCTGTACCTTCTAAAATAATGGCTTTTTGGTAACCGGCACAATTGCATAGAAGAATTGTATAAAATATGTTTTCTTTTTTGTCACTTGACTACCCTAATAGTGATGTCGAACATAGTATTTAATATATTATTTGTTTTGTTATGACATAGTATTGGTGCACGGATGACTCATAATCCAAACACAGTCTAAAAGAGGTCCTTACCCAAGCCCGTGCAGACCTCTACTACACAGCTTCGATTGATTATAAATATAAATACATAATGTATAGTAAAATATTTAAGCTCCTTGGTAAAAATAATCATATTTTGACTTTTAGATGACTACATAGTTTTATGATACTTTTGAAATGGCCAATTAAGGAGCACCTAGAATCTATAATTGTTTTTAATTGAAGGTTAATAATACGTTTTGTATAAAGACAAAGCATGTAATGTATTCATAAAAAAATAACGTTCAAGTCAAACAATCGAGTTCTCAACTAAACATAAGACTAGTACTGTATAATTTGAAAAATGTATTATATTCACACAAAATTTACATGCTATTCAATTAATGACTGTTAATTATATCGCCGATTAGTTTCTTTTTTTTCACCATATTCGCTTCTAATGTAGATGATGAGGGCTTCTAATAAAGCATCTCAAAATACGTACATAGTTTTAATAGAGCCAGTTGTTGCTCAGTCCCTCAATCTCTCTTTTAGAAAGAATTGGTAAAGGTTACGGAAACCAGTAGTTAGCTAATTGCTCTCTCTCTTAGGTCTGTATTTAGGATCAAAAGAAAGGTAAATAATTACACACATTTAAAAGACGCAAAACAGTTTTTTTAAATTGCCAATCAAGGGATTAGAAACCGTGATTTTGTGAGAACAGTGTAGGACCGTTTAAAAAACGGCCACAGGACTATCTGGAATGTTTTGATTATTATAATGTTTTTTGAATTTACTGTTTATTTGAAAAATATCTTTTGGGATGACAGTGTGATTTGATTGATGGTGATAACACGATGTTTCAAAACCACTGTAGGTATGATTCTTAAAAGTTTTTTTTAAAATAAATAGACGGAAAATCATTTTTTTTTTATTTCAAAGTATAATTTAAAACGTGTTAAATTTATAAAATAATCAAATGCTTAGTATTTGCGTGTATCAAAATTTACTATTTTTCCTTTTGTTTCAGAATGTTTACGTCATTAGCAAAGCTTATTACGTGGTTAAATGTTAAATGATATCATTAAATTTACTAAGAATTAGCAGTAAGAAATATTTTATTTATTTATTTTCGTTTAATTGAATTTCAGTTTAACAGCCCGTATAAAAACCTTTTGATGCCATAAATAGTTTATTAAAAAAACGACATTGAAAGTTCGTATTCGTTTTGTAATCAAAACCCATTAGTGAAAAGCTTCAACACCAATTTAACAAGTGAGTGATCGTGAAAGCCTAAACCCCTGAAAGCCGACAGCCGTGTATTATAATACCCTTAATCCTCACATGTTGTTCTAAAATGACAGAGATTCTCAAAATACAATAAAAAGAATACTGTGAATACATATTACACGCCATACAGTATTTAAATAATACAGGCAGTTCAAAGATCATGATTTGAAATTTGAAATTATCTTGTGCATATTCTTCATTCAGTGATTTGGAAACATTGGAAGTTCACATGCAATAAACATATTATCAGATCAGTTTTCAAATCAATATTTATACTGACCAAATATAGCTAAACAATTCCGGCTGCGTGGTCGAGTGGTCAAAGTCCTGTGCTTAGAACGCAGAGGTCACGGGTTCGAATCCAAGTTTTTAATCGATTTACGGATTTTTGTTTGAAAGTGTGGGGATGTATGTGATGATTGTCCCCCCTCCATCCCATCCTATCCTAGAAACAGGGCGTAGTGAGAGCGATTAGTTAACCACTCACCAGTCTTGCCCAGCTCTATCCTTTTGTTAACACTCTTGGAGAAAAAAATTGAGCAACTGTGTAACAAGCAGTTATTGTAGAAATTATTCTGTTGAAATAAACTCTATCAGGAATACAAATGTTCCACATTGGGAGCGGAATTGACCAAAAAAAATATATTAGAATTATACCTACATACTTGCCATTTGTTGTTTAAATAACTATTTCAATACTTCTCAATTCAACATATTAAGTCGAAGAAAATTTTTGTTTTATTTTAGAGACTTTAAAATTGTGTTTTATTTTAAAATGTATGTATAAAAATTATGCAGTCATGCTATTTTCATTTCAACAGTTTATTATGATCAATATAAAAAATGTAATATATTTACACAAGGTCATGAGATTTACCACGGGAATCGTCTGACGCGGTTCAATTGAATGTCAACGGTTTGTAAACATCAGATTTTTTTAAAAAGACGTAATGCTTACCACAAATCAAAATGTATTTGTCAAAAATTGTCAGTGTCAATTTAATCTTAAGACAGCCATGAGAGGTTTGCGCGGGCGTGATGGTCGTTTCCCGCGATTTATAATTAAAAATAAACATTTTTATGAGTGAAGCAAAACTAAAGTTGTCTTTATTTTACAACAAGCTTTAGCAACAATGTAAAAGTATATCTTCATTATTAACTATACTAGTTCTTATCTCAAGAAATTTAAGTGTTCATGAAGCATGAAAAATGTTGCAATATATAATCATTTATATATTTATTACAATTCGCATTTTTTTAAATATTTGTCCTCGTCCAATGTGAAGCACATGACTTTTTAATAAAGGAATTTCAAGGATTTTTATTTCTATGAGAACGGTTTGTTACTTAGTCGCTCAACTTGTATTTTTCAGACAGTTTGAGTGAGGAGAGTAGGGTCTCCAATACCGGGAACTCGTCCGATCTTTTAATGCCGAAATCCCGGGATTAATACTATCAGTATCCCGGATTTTAGAATTGAGGATATGAAATGAAAACTTTTTGAAAACAGGCAAAAATTGTTTGAAACGAGTCAGCAAACTAAAGAAAAAAAAGAATGTTTCACATTCTTGCAAATTCGTGACTTTTTGAATTCTGCTACGAACAAAAAATTGTGCGAAAGAACTAAAAAAAAGGTGTCACAATTAAAACATAAATTCTCATGATTTGAATAGGTGATCGAAAATTATTGAAATTTGGATTTTTTTAAATTTTCCACCTTCTTTTGTAGATGATATTAAAATCTCTCCATCTCGAATCCCAAATTTCTCCACGATATGTTGAATAATCAATCCCGGAAACCCGGGATTGTAAAAATTGTAAATCCTGAAGCCCCGGGATTACAAAAAGGGTCCGGGATTGGATGTAGTAGTGATAGAAAGATGAGGCATGACAGGATTAGTTGTTAACTAATCGGGATGTAGATCCCGTTATTTAAGGATTGGGGTGAGAGGTAATTTTTAGATATCACAAGCACCCCATTCTAATTTTACTGCTTTTGACAAAAAAGTTAAATTAAAGTCAGCATGACTGTTGAATAATAAAAAAATATGTCCACTGTCTCAAGGTTAGTGGTCCGCAGACCGGTGTTTGTATATAAAAATGTTTGCAAATCTGGCTGGTATATTTTTTAACGGTCCGCAGGTGTAAAAACAACTTGGAATCGCTGATATAGATAAACTCCGTACTTACATACTAATCGATGGTATTTAACAGGTAAATATTGTTAAAACAACTGGTTGTCGGTAAAATATTGGTGTGGCTGTACACTCAAGAGAATAATTATAAATGTGGTTGTTTGTATGCACAGATTATAAACGTACATTTTTTAGCTCGCGTTCTGCAGACATGATATTTCTTTTAGTAAACACCGAGGTGCGGGTCAAACCGTACGTGTTATAAATACCAGGTATTTAATGAAGCGTCACGTTCACAGCGTACACGTTTTTAAAAGCATTAAAATCTCTTTTTGAGCGGATCGCTGGCGACATTACTGCAAATTAAGCACGTAATATATAAATATCTCTTAAACTTTACAATTGAAAAATCAATTTATAAAACTGCCCGTACTGGAATTCGAACCCGTGACCTCCGTAGCTAATCACTAGTCCTGTCCTAGCCCTTTTCTTATATTTCTACTCTCATTGGAAAAAGAGAGGTTGAGCAACTGAGTAACAAGCAGTTCTCGTAGAAACACTTCTGTTGAAATAAACTCCATTAGGAGTCCATATGCTCCACATTGGGAGCGGACATGGTTAAAAAAAAAACTTAAAAAAAAATTGAAATTTTATTAATACTTACAACAGATTAATGTTCTCTCGACAGGAAAAATAATAAATCGACTTAAACAACTTGGTGGCCATATAATTATTGTTGTATTTTTTCATCCATGTCCGCTACTAATCTAAAGCATATAGTTTCCTAATGGAGGAATCGCAACAGAAGATTTGTTACTCAGTTACTCAACCGCTCTTTTTTTTAAAAGAGTAGGGATAGAAGGGATAGGACAAAGACAAAAGTAATGGTTGTCTAATTGCTCACGCTACGCTGCGATATTTTACTATCGGAAGTGTGAGATGGAATTTGTAGACATCACAAACATCCATGCATTCAAACAGAAAGCGCTTTAAAAAATTCAGTTCGTACTGGGTCTTGAACCCGTGAGATCCGTCAAGGAAACCAACGACGTTGACAAATTTTTATAAAAGTTTTAACATTAATTACTCATTCTTCAAAAAAATATTTATGTAAGTCGGGAAATAAAAACCATAAATCAAAAAAAAGTCATAATATATTTTTTTTTAAATTTAAGTTTCCAGTGGTCTAGTGGAAAAGGTCTTTGGTTTTGTTTTCGAAAGTCACGGGCTTGAATCTTAATACGTTCACTTTTTAATCAATTATTTTTTAAACTATTTACGGATTTCTGTTTAAAGGCACACATATATGTAATTTCTTGAAACCCTCTCACCCATTCTTACTAAAAATTGGGCGTAGCGATAGTGATAAGCTAACCGTTTGTAATGTCTCAGCCCTAGTCTTCTATGTGTTATGGAAAAATAAAGAAACAGTTTGAGTAACTAATTAACAAGCAGTTCTCGTCGAAACATTTCTGTTGAGATAAACTTGAGTTATCAACTATTATGTAATAAACTCTAAACTGTATTAAAACCATTTAAATAACCAAGCAATTAAAGCAATTTGTAATTCGAGCATTTGACGTTCGAAGAATTGGTTATTCGAGGATCTTGTTATTCGAGCAATTTCCATTTGAGCAATTGCATTCGAGCAATTCACCCGCTCCCAAATATTACTTTTGGCTCGCGTTGCAAAAAGAAACACCGAAAGATAATCAATTTTTCAAAAATATTTTTTTTTATTTTCTATATATTACATTACGACAAAATGAGACATTAGAAACAATTGTAAACATATTTTGATATTACTGACCGCCCTGTGATAAAAACCTGATGTAATAGATATTCGATATACCGCATTAAGCACAAAACAAATTCATAACAGGTTAGTGTGTGTTTATTACACCTAATACCACTTAGTTTTTACGAGCCTCGTGTCGTACATTGCTAAAATCATAAATCGATAAAAGAAATCAATACTCTTTCGCTCGGAATCAATTGATGAAATTAAATGAGGTGAGATAGTGTTATAAAACAGAGATACAAAACTCGCGCTTTGCTTCGGCAGACTGGTACGCCAGGCTAATATCAGATGTTCTCTATACTGGCAGACGATGTCGATGGGTTGCCACAGGGTAGCGGACCAGAGGTTAGGGACCACTGATAAAAACACTCACTGCAGTAAATTGGTATGATATTTTTTGTATCAAGTGAAAGTGCAATATGAACTGATTGATTTTAATATTTGAAAGATATTTTGTGATCGTCGTGTCTAAGTTAAGTTAGTAAAGAGTAATGCTATGATCTTTCATACTCCGAAAGAATCTTCAGTTCTTCACTCATTTCGTTTTAAATTTGAATCGTTCAAATTATGTACCTTTACACACATTTTGTCACTAACGAGCCGGGCTACGCCGTTCGGCATTTTCATGCATTCATGTTCATCCGTGCACTCAAGTCATGACTTGAATATATTTTTTTAGAAAAAATCGTATAATTGATAAAATCTTGCTAAATACATTAAAACAATATCAGTATACAAAAGTTATTTTCATTGTTTTTTCGACAAACTGATTACTGTATGAAGAGGATAAAACGCCAGTGGCGTGCTTAAACAGTGACCTATTTTTTTTGAATAAATTACTTCATCTTAAAATAAACGCCCAGGGATTTATATCTTTTTCCAGAGAGATTTTTGTTTATTTTTGTGTTCTCACCGTAGATATTGATTCTCATCCTTAGCATATATATGAAACAATGAAAGTTGCTTTTTTCTTACGGAAAAAAGTAACACTACTAATGCGTGCTAAAATCAGGCTTGTGGAGTCGGATAAAAAAAAACAACTCCAACTACGAATTGATTTTTTAGTAATTTTCGTTCAACTAACATACATATTATATGTCACTTTCAGAGTGTTAACTGTCAATATATTAAAAAATAAAATATACATTTGTTCTAATCCTCACATTTATTTATTAAGATCAGGACCGGTGTTGCTCATCAGTTGATAATGCTCATCATAAGAAAAATCGGTCCTGGTCTTAATAAATAGAAGTGGGAAGTAGTACAAATGTATATTTTATTTTTTGAATTACATATGTATATGTTATGTATGCTATCAGATCATTATTATTACTTAAATAACTCTAGTACATACATAGTCATCATTTCATCAATCAATATGATGAATGGACCAATAATTTTTTTAAAAAGTCACAAGATTTTTCCGATTTCGACTTTTAAAAAAAATACATGTGTATCAGCGAATCATTATATTTTTGCAACTATTGAACAGTGCTTTGTTAAATTTAGAATACAAAGTTTGGTGGTGTTGTTTTTTTTTTATATAAATCTTTATTAGTCCGACGCTTCGACCGATTCAATCAAGCGAGATTCAACGAGTCTGTCAACAATAGTTTCATCTGGCCATCCTTTCAAAGAGTCATCGTGATGCCATCTCAGCGACCACTCACTGAAGCCCCTGCCACTGTCTCGACGCCACTTCTAACGTATCCAGCGACCGACATAAATGTAAACATTTCATATAATTATATTTGTCATGTAAAAGAAAGTGGGTAAGAGTGTTCAAGAAAATATACTAAAGAATTCTTCTATGGAAAAAATATCCAACAAAACACACTCGTATTTAGAAATGTTTTAAAACTTAATCAGAAATATTAATGCAATACGAGTTGTTTTTACATTTCATACATAATTATTGTTTTCAAGCGATTCTATGGTTCGTTTTATTATTTTATACTAAGTAATTTTCACTTGTATGATGACTATAATATATCAAACAAAATGGCGTCATGATATAGATAAATCAGCAATACTATTCTTAACTGTATTAAATGTATAAACATATTAAGATGTTCTTTTATTTATTAGACCAATCAAAAGAGTGTTATAGAAAGAGATTATTTTACCGTCAAAACGCAAGCCCGTTAAGTAGCATTCTGTAGAAGTGTAAAACATAATAATCTCAATGCAATCACTCTAATACAGGGTTTCTCAACCTTTTTTAAGCTCGTGTACTATTCGGTAGTACATTACGTTAAATTGTAACACCATATAAAAGTGTTTGTATTTGATGATTTTTTTTATTGAAAGTGTAATTACATATTAAGTATTTGCATGGTAAGAAATATAAAGACATGGTAGACGCAATGTATCTGTTTTGTGGAAAAAAAATAATATTCATAATAGCCACAGTTCTAATACATATCCACTGTGGAAAGGAAAAAGGACATAACCCACAGTTTTTCCAAAACAGGTTTTTTTCGATTATCACAATGCATCCAAACTTGATACACGTTCTATTAAAAGGATGCAAGCTGTAAATGCCGAATTAGTATCTAAATTTAGATTTTAAGTTTGAAAAAGATGACCTTGTAAAAAATTAAAACCAAGAAAAAATACTTAAATAAAGGTTTATCCTGGATAATTTCGTTAATTAATATTAGGTTATGTCAATTAAACACCAGTTTAGAAGTCTCCGTACACTTCAAGGTTGCGTATAATTCATAATTTGCATAATGCTCAAAATCATCAAAACACGTTTTTTGCGCCTCCTGTAAAATTGTATGTGTGTGGGTTACGTCCTTTTTACTTTCCACAGTCGATATGATCAAAGTTTAATAAATTTATCTACTATATCGATATAATTATATTATTGATAAATGGTTTCAATAAAAACACAAAATTACAAAGTAGATATAATGATTTTTCATTTTTTTTATTTGTGAGTAATTTATTACTGAATGTCTGCCATTACTGATTTTTTTACATTACTTTGATATTTCATTTATTAAACTGCTTATATTGTAATTTGTAAAAAAAGACACTATACGTTGAAAGGTTGTTTTTACTAATTATTACACACTGTAATATATTTTTTTGTCTTAAATCAATTACCGCTACGCTGCGGCTACATAAAGTTATTTATAATATTTTTTTAAAATTAAATATTGAGATGAAATGTGATTAGATGAGCGTGTCGTATCTATGACGCGTTGGAGTCGTGACTATCCGTGTATTCAATTTCCCATTATTGATACAAAATTGATTAGGCATTATTAAAAAGCGATTAAATTATAGTTAAATAAATTTTATCTTCCCACCTATTATGAAATAAACTTTTTTGAATTACGGCCGCAGCAAAAAAAAAACACAAAACGATTACCGGTCAAACTAGTTTCAAAATATTTTACGTATCGATGAGTATTCGAACCCTTACTTGACTGGTGTGCTTAGCTTATACCCTCGAAATAATATTAGTAATACTTATTTAAATAATACCAAAAATTTGCTTAATCCACGCTTCCATATAAAGATAAAATTAGTATTAAGTCTTACACGAAAAATGTAAAAAAGCTTATTTCATAGCTACAGGATACAGGATCGTCAAAACTATTGAAATCGATAATGAATATTATTTTCGTAGAATTGAATATTTTTATATTATTTAATTGTATGCTATAATGCAGTTATGCAATATATATGTATAAATAGTAAGTCCTCGATTTAAGTGATTAATTTGTGTTACAAAGTTTTCTGCGTAAATCGGAAATTTGCGTGACTCGAATAAAACTTTAAGCCTAGCAAATCTTAAATAATGTATGTTAAAATATAAATGAACATTCATACGTACAAAACAAAGTTATTATTTATTCAGATGAATATCTGCACATATATTGTAAAAAGTGTACACACACTTAACACAAAATTTCAGAGCAAATTTCAACGTTGTACAGACATAGACATGGTGTGTCAGATTTAATGGTTCAAGTTTCTAGTAATAACTTTAGTCATTCGAAATCCGACAAGGTTTATTAGAAAATATTACACCTATAAAAACTTTAAAATCTAACAATAATATTCTTTCAATATTAAGACAACACACGTGTGTAAGATGCTCATATATATATACAGAGAGAAAGAAAGATTGTTGAGTGAATTTTCACTGTCACGTAGTATTTAAAATCGACTATTAATTTATACGCAAAAAGATAACAACTTTTACCGAATAAATAGTTTTAAGCTATCATTATTGCTAAAACTAATTACAAAAATCCCGTAACCAATATTTTGTCGTCTTTGTATATATTTAAATGTCTCGCCTAAAATTTTATTGAAACATTTTTGACGGTCGACCGACTGGGCGTACGGGGGTTAACTTTCAATAAAGTGTTAGTTAATCTGACAAAGTTTTTGTTAAAACGTGTAAGTACAGACAGCATACCGACACAAATAAACCCTACCATGGAGGCTTGAGCATCTGAGACGACAGAAATTCAATATCACGAGAAAGTGTCTTCTTACATAAATCGCAGAATTCTTCTTAATTTATACAATTATGTGATATTTATTTTTATAATAACAAAGTCACCTTGAATTGGTGTGACATCTTTATTAACCATTTAC
This sequence comes from Himalopsyche anomala, assembly GCA_031772345.1. Lineage (NCBI taxonomy): Eukaryota > Metazoa > Arthropoda > Insecta > Trichoptera > Rhyacophilidae > Himalopsyche > Himalopsyche anomala. The sequence goes on from CM062838.1 coordinate 5,147,834, forward strand.
CAAAAAATATGACACCCAAAGTTGAAGAGTACCTTGTTACTTCTTTGTGTTTTAACATATATTTAAGAGACTATTAAGTGTTAAGTTATTATTTAGAATTTGGAACTTAACGTTCTTCATAGGTTTTTGAGAAATCTTCGACATGGATTGTATGTTCTTCCAAGGTGTATAACCAGCCTGCCAATTGTGATGCCACTGGAGAGAGCTTTAAAAATGTTTTGCTACTTATATTGTCTCGGATGCAGACATATTCCGTTGTCCACGTCAGTGCGTTCAGACTTCTAGAGTTTATCGGATCTTTTTCAGTTGACTTCTTTGTTATATCGTTTTTTAACATTGCAAAAGCAATTAATTTATAATTAATTTTTGATGTCCATGTTATTAAAAAAATGAGTCGGAGTCTCACGTGTTTTATAAGTCCACATCTCTGGAATTGTATATGAGATGCTATGTTGCCAGCACTAAGCAAAGTAATGAAATTTATTAATTTGAGTAGTATAGATATAATTATTTAGTCCACATATACATACTTATTTTAATTTATTACCATTATTTTTTAGTGCAAACAAATTAACTTGGGTGATAATATTTTTTATAGGTATTATATGTTTTGCTTTTTATGTGTTAGTTAACGATTCTTAATGGCAAGGTTAGCCTTTTTCTGATCTTTATACATAATGTAGAGTAAATACAAAAAAATCATTTCAATTTTTTAAACACTATATTTATGTATATTGTAAATCTTTTTTTAGTAAAGATGATATAATCAAAATATGATTGCAATTAATTATAACCCGTATTCAAACAATAAGATTAAACTGTTATTTATTTTTTGTAATTTAGTATTTTTTTTATATAGGTAATATTTCGAATTGTTGAATGATGACTATCTATCACCAATCACATAAAAGCTTAACTCCAATACACAAAAGTATAATGTTTATTTCTTATGTTCGGGTTTGGTTTATGTTTACTGTTATGTATTGCAATTAATCTGATCAGTTTCTCTAAATCATCTTCATGCGAGCATTATTTAATAATATTAATTTCGTTTATAACCATTTGCAAGTTGTTGAGCCTTTCAAATGCCGTAATGCCCTTTCCAACCGCGAGCATCACGGCTAATCATCTTTATTGTAGGACGTTATATTGCAAATTCTACTTAATAGCACGATGTAAAGACACATACTTAATTCAGTGCTTTTAAACATGTTATCACTGTGTCGTTCCAATTTTCAAATAATTCTTGTGTTCTAAAGTCGATTTTAAATTCTGTTTTCCAAATTTATGATTGTCATTCAAGTGTTTTCGATTTCAAATGTTGTTTTCAAAATTCTAAAAGAGTTCTTTTATTGAAATGTTCCAAATTTAAAATATATTTCGTTCGTAGTTCATTATCGCTATTGTGTTCCATTCGTTTATATGACGAAGCGTTTGAAAATGGAATAGAAAATATTACTCAAGTCGGTAATTACATACCAGCCTCTATAAATTATAATAACATTTAAAAAAAATATTATTGTATTAATTTACACATTTGTGATGGAAATAGGGATCATAAAATTACCCAGATCAGATTGAATTGTTTTGGGTAAGGTTTTAAAGCTTAAGCTAATTTCTGTATTAGAATATAAAGAAATCATCAGTTCTTCGATAGTGCGATGCAAACATAAGAAAATGCCGTATAAATAAAAAAAATACTTTTTACTCCCCGTTTTTAGGACCGGATAACAAGTGGATTGAATGAACTATAATCAGCAGAGACATCCGAGCCCTTGGACACAAATACATTAAAAAAACAATGTATACAATTCAATTATTTTGTATTTGAATCAGTTCCATTGCCCAAGAGCGTTAATCGCTCGGTAGAATCGACTAGAAGCATCCATATAATATAATTAAATAACTAATTTTAAAACATCTCATACATTTTCGATTAACTCCAATAAAGGGGTCAATATAGTAAATATCTAAAAGAAATATATCACAATTTTAATATATGTAAATGTTGAAATACTCTATCTAGTAAATAAAAAAATGGTTAAGTATGAGATAAGCTTAGATTTTTTTTGGGAATAAATAAATTCATTAAAATAATTGAAACATTAATAAATAACGTTTTAAATAGTACAGGTGGCTCACCATTGTTGAACTTGTTTGTCCATTGAGATTTACCGTCCCTAATACAGCTAATTACATTTTAATTAATACTATCGATGATTAAATCTTATCTTATATCTGCGTCCAGTAAGTAGTAAAGGAAAAAATCCCGATCATTATATTACTTATAACTTAATAATTGGAGTGGATTTTTAGTTTATTCGTAAACCTCACGATATTCTGTTTGAGGATACTCCTAAAAGATGCGAAGCACGTGTCAATTTTTTTGACACAAATCAAATCAATAACAGAGATACAATACATGCTTACCTTAATGATATATTTAAAAAATATATACTTATCTTACAATACCTGGCATTGTTTAAGCGGTAATGTGAATTTAATATTATTTAAATAAAATACGCTCTTGCACTTAAAAGTGTTGTCTTAAATCATTACACAAAACCATATTTATTCAGTCCGCCGAACAAGGGTTGACAGGTGAACGAAAGGCGATATCTTCGAATAACGTTTTCAAATAAAAAAAAATACACAGAATTCTTCTGTCGGTTAATTGATTTAGGACTGAGGACACAGGTAGGTATTTGAGATCGATATCTTTTATTTTGTTTTCATCCGTTTCTTTCTATTCAGTTATTATAGAAAAGAAAAAAAAATCATGATACCACACGATTCTTAGATTTCAATGAAACATTCCAATGTTATTGACATGTTAGGTAAACAGTGGGATAACAACACACAACAGTTTTGATTTGAATCAGCTTAAAGAATAAGTTACATATACATCTGTTGACAGATATTTGATCCATTTCTATTGACGATTTCAACCCTAGCATAACTTGTCTTTACATGTTTATTTTTTAATGTCAAAATTAAAATACAATGCTTCACATATGGAAACTCAATTATTTTTACACCAACATAAGTATTTATACGATATTTAATTGTTTTTCAGTTGCTCAACTTGTCTTTTTTCAAAGAGTAAGGATATAAAGAAGGGACTAGGGCATCCAATCCCAGGATCCCATTCAATCTTCTGATCCCGAAATTCCGGGATTGACATGGTCGCGATCCCAGGATTTCGAGATTGAGAAAATTTGAGGAAATCCCGAAAATTGACAAGAAATTGGCAAATTGTGGATTTCAAATTTGTCGGTGAGCTAAAAAAAAAACGAGTTTTTGTGACAATCTGGGGAAAAAGTATACCAAATCGGGGATTTCAAATTCCTCGGTGAGCTAATCCCAATCCCGGGATTGAAAATTAATCAATCCCGAAATCCTAGGATTGGAAAAAGGCTCCGGGATTAGATACCCTAGATGGGACTATTAGAGATACTACTACTAAGATTAATCATTATAACAATGTTCTTTTTTTGAGGATAAAATGGGTCTGAAGGAATTTGAGACATCCCAGACACGTATGATTCATAAATCGATTGAAAACTTTATTTATGACACTGTGCGTATAAGAAATTGACCCCGTGTGCATGAAAGCCAAAGACAACCAACGACGTTGACCACTCAGCCACACACCTGAAAGGAGTTTACTATACGTATTCCAAAACAGTTCAGTCTTGTAATTAAATAGTTAACACTATTAGGCGTTCGTTCTTTTCAGTTGTGGTGGGCAAGGGATCGAATCTCCCACAGAAAGCTTGTATTCTTTGATTTTTCGTCAATGAATATATTTTTTCTCAAAGGGACACATATTAGTGCCCTTCCACCCATCTGATCCTACAATCGTGACGCACGGATAGTGATAAGCAAACTAAAACGGTTTCTTTAGCTTCAATTAAAAAAATAAACGACTGAAAATCAACCTGTTTTCGTCAAATTAAATTATGCTTTCAATGAACACAGTTAAAAAACAATGTGACGATTGTACTTAATGTTTAAGTGATATGAAACGTTTGGGGATCGCTTTGTTGAGCTTAGATTTTAGTTCATGCATGCTTTATCTTAAAAATCAATTGCCTTAGACTACAAAACTTGTATGTCCCAAAGGCAAAAATGCAAATGGAGTGCATCGTTTCGTTTCAGATGAGATTTTAACATAGTCTTACCATTGAGAATAAGTTAACATTAAGTATACTGAACTTTAGTACACTGGATATTACTTTTAAGTATACAGATTTATCATTTGAAATTAGCATATTATAAGTAATTTCAATTTTGTTTACAATCTAGTATGTGTCAATGATAAAGTAAAAATCTTTTTTGCAGAATATCCAGCTTAAATTTGTTTAGGTAGTATCTATTATTTTAAGAACCATCACATAATTTTCTTCTGAATAAAAAAAATATATTATATGTATTTGATAGTTTAAATAAAAACATTCTAATTTCAAAGAGAAGCACAATATATATCTATACTATAAAACATGTGCCTGTCTGTCTTTTTTTTGTGTCACAAGACTTCTTTCCAAACGCTGTAAAAAGGTGACATTTGCACATGTTTTTTTGGCTACCATTTCAAGGTCAACTGTACTATTTTCAAATTTAATCTTTATTATTAATATTTGGACAATAGTTTGTTTGACTATAGATTGACATATGGTACGGATATACGGTGATTTTTGTCAAAATTCAAAATTAGCTAACATTAAAATAACGCCATGATAAAGCATACCCAAATATTTTTCATTTGCCGCATTGGCAATTTCTTATTGTATTTTTTTCATTTATTTATTTTGTATTATCTTAGTTGTGTTTCATAAAAAAAAGTAAAATTTTAATAAATAAATTACATCGATACTTGATTATGTACGGAGACTTTTATAAGGGGCTGGACATAAATTGCTCTCATCGCTAGAAATATCGGACACGTCTAATGTGTCAGGATCGAATTAAGCTTTTTGTTTGTTATTTGTAATCCGTTTTAAATTAGTTTAATAATAACAAAACAACGAATTTAGGCACAAACAATACATTATTTACATTATTAATTACTGAAAATCCAAATTGCTATGTTTTAATTTCTTATTTCAAAATAAACTGATTAATGTGCTTTCACTGGAACATTGCAATTGATCAGCAGACCCCACACAAGTGATTATTTTGTTTGATTGTTTACATTGTCCTTATTGGGAATAAGAAAATTTTATCTGGCGAAAAATCTTAGCTCTAGATTTTTATGCGGTTTTAATGAAAGCATACGTTTTATGGACTAATTTTATGACCTGTTTCATTTCCTTTACAAACCACCAATCAAGCCCATAATAAAATAAGCATAACATTATAGCCTTGGCGAGATAGAATTATCTTTTTAAGCATGCTTTATAATTAATACACTTATGAAAGGATCATGCATTTAATTATGCTAAGCTTATGCAAACTTTCATAGCATAAAATAACTTAGTTTACAAGCGCTGTCATAGAATTGTGATTTTACCCTTATTTTAACATAAACATATCGACCGTGGAAAGGAAAAAGTACATAACCCACAGTTTTTCCAAAACAGGTTTTTATCGATAACCACACTGTTAACTTGGTACATGTTCTATCAAAAGGATGCAAGCTGCAATACCGAATTAGTATCTAAATTTTGCTTTTATGTTTGAAAAAGATGACCGTGTAAAATATTAAAACCAAGAAAAAAGACTGAAATAAAGGTTGTTCCTAGACAATTTCTTTAATTAATATTAGATTATGTCAATTAACTCTCGCGGCTCGGAGACTAGAAAAATACTTCTCTGCCGATGGGGGTCGTTAAGGGACCCCAGTGGTTTCCTCATTATCGGCCTTATTCTTATGAATTTCAAAACAAAAATATTCTAAGGGCTTTAAAATATCTCTCTGCATCATTCCTCATACATTTTTTTTATAAAAATCCGTGGTTTTTTAATAAATAATCATATTTTAAGTTGCGCGTAAAAAAGACGTCATTCCAGTACAAATATGTATTTGCAACTGACGCGTTCAGCCTAGTTATCTTACTAACGATCGCTGATAAGCGGGCGCTTATCTCGTTATCGCATCGCGTTATCGCGTATTTATTTAAACTAAAAAAGGTCCAAAAAACTATGATATAAGAAAACCTTAATTATAAACATTGTATTACCCATATTAAAATAGATATGTAAGAAAATGTGGGTATTGGGGTCGCATTTCTTGAGCTTAGAATCGGAAAAGTTAAACACCAGTTTAGAAGTCTCCGTGCACTTTAAGGTTGTGTATAATTCATAATTTGCATATGGCCCAAAATCATCAAAACACGTTTTTTGCGCCTCCTGTAAAATTTTATATGTGTGGGTTACGTCCTTTTTCCTTTCCACAGTCGATATTTAGCGGGAGTTGAAAAATATGCGCACTTAAGTTTAATTATATTTTGAATTACGTGTGGGTAAGTTTTATCAAGTATAAAATTGAAAAAAAGGTATTGCAAATATATACAAAGTATATCTTAACGATGAAACGAGAGTAAAATTGATGTATAAATTATTCAAAAGCTACTCGCCAAGATTTCTTACAAGACATTGTTGATCAAACAATAATGTTAGAGCGAAAATGATTTTGGGTCAAAATAAAAATTCTGGCAATTTAAATACGAAATGTAAATAAACCTTCCGTTTTATTGAAATCGACAATCAATTAAAATCTTTTGGCTTTTTCGGATATTGAAAATATTTATCAATCGATGTTTTCAGTCTTCGTCATCTCTGATTCTTTATTATCTGCTATTGTTTTATGCATTTCATTTCATCGTTGCCGACAAAAAGGCGTGATCGCTGCACAGTGAAGTCAGTTCACATGGACACCAAATGTATTAATGTTTTATTTTTTATTTTGAGTATACATCTCTAAACCTCTTTCTACCCATCGTATAACTATACATACATATATAGGAAAACTATATACAATATGAAAGAAGGCTTCATTTTTATGAAGCTATTGGTTATTTTTTTCAGGGTATCTGTCATCGAGCAATACTGCTCTCGATCTGCAACGATTTGTAATATAATAATTATATATATATTTTTAATCCATGTCTGCTCCCAATGTGGAGCTCCATAAAAATGGAGGTATCTCAACAGAAGTTTTCTACAAGAACTGTTTGTTACTCAGTCGCTCAACCTCACTTTTTTCAAGGTGAGTAGTAGGGACAGAAGGATAAGGCTAGAACAGGACTAGTGGTTGGCTAATCGCTATTGCTACACCCAGTTATTAAAGGATCAGAATGATGGGAGGAGAGGAAATTATGTGAATTGACATCACAAACACCCAGTCTTCGATCAAAACTTTGAATTGAATAATTCTTAAATTCACTGTGATCAGACCGGGAATCGAACCCAGACCTGCGTGATCGGTAGAGCAAGCTCTAACCATCTGGGCCACAGCAGGCGACGTATTAATTATAAATATCATAGGTTATAATGTTTTACTAAACTTTTGAGAGATTTCACGAACAAACTCACGAATAGAAGGTATTTTTAAGCCTCTATTATGTCACGTACATACCACGTATATGTACGTACCATATGTACATGTACGTAAAATGTATACATACGTAGTATTAGATATTGTGTACAATCGTGAGAAGTCTTACGTTATTGACCGATGAACCGCGGTGCACTAAAAAATCTGCGGAATGGTGAAAACAGAAAAAATGCTACGCGAAATTATGAAAGCCGACTAATCGATTTTGCATTATTGATCGCACGTGTTGCCTCACGTCGAATGATTTCTACTATAACAGAAAATTTAACTTTATTGGAAGAAATGATTATATATTACTTTCTTTCCTTGAATATAGAAGATTATGACTGAATTCGAAACCCATCTGCGACGGTTGAATACCAAAAGAAGAAGAGTTGATCACCTCATCAACGGATCGTGATCTCGCATCAAGCACATACAGTGGAACCTTTCATAACGAGCACCTCGTATAACGAGTAATTCCCATAACGAGCCAAAAAGATTGTGAAAACAGTGTTCTCTTAACGAGCGATATTTCGCATAACGAGTGACGCAGAGTTTTGGAAAGATCACTTTCACTTCGTTGCTTGCCTCAAGATGAATGACAAAGCGTGGGAAGGGGTTAACAAGAGGCCCCTCACTTCTGCTTGTAAGAAGCTTTGGCCAGAGAGCGTTGTCGAGTGTGATTTTGAAGAGTTTGAAACAGTACCTGTGGAGTCTACAGTCAGCGAGATTGCATCTTTGACCAATACCATGGGACTGGAGGTAGATAACAACGATATTGATGAGCTTGTGAAAGAGTACAGTCAAGAGCTGACCACCGAAAAGCTTATGGAGTTGCATTGTTTTTCACAGCAATAATTTATGGAGGAGAGTTTGTTAGTGGAGGAGAACGAAGTCAAAAACAAATATCTCTAGGCAGCTTTCTAGTAAAAAATAATAAATTATTTGTCCTAATTAATAAACTAGTCATTTTTGTGTATTGTTTTTTCAAATCGAAATCTAATTCCAGGTTATTACGCTCCATAACAATTTATAACTATGTAACTTTATTTGAATAAACGTTAAAAATATAAAAAATGTTTTTTTTCCGTCATGGAACGGAAGGTGTAGAACCAGCCTGCCAATGGGGATGCCACTGGGAAGAGCTTTAACGGTGTTCAACAATATTGCTTCGGATGTCGACATATTCCACGTAGACGTGGGTGAGTTCCGACGAATACTATTTTTTATGTATTAAAGTAGTGTTCGTCGGAGCTTACTCACTTCTTTGCCATTTTTTTTTCTACTGATTTTAATATTAAATTGTACTATTTTTTTCTCCATTGTAAAAGTTTTAAATTTATAATTTGTCAACCTTTTGCAATGTTAATTAAATAAATAAATAAAATAAAATAAATTATTGTATTTTACATTGTTTTATATGGGAAACATTGTTTCGCTTAACGAGTGTTCCACATAACGAGTAAGATTCTGGAACGAATTAAACTCGTTATGAGAGGTTCTATTGTAGTAAAATATTACTTTTGTAGCATTTAGCTTCATGCTTTTAATCGGGGCAACGAACAGAACAGAACATAATCTTATTTTACAATATATACTTGATTTTAAGAAATAATACAAAGAGTTCTCCTGTTCCACATTGGAAGCGGATATAAAAAAAATATAACGGTTATAATTGTTATCTAATGTAAGTAATTATAGAACGGCAAGTGAGTATGGCATGATATCTTATTAGTTATGAGATACTTAGGGAGCTAATTACATTGGCGCTTAATTGCTCTCCAGTAAAAAGCACAAGATAATATTATGCTTTATCAGATATCGTAAATCAATCACTGACCGGAACTTTGCGAAAACTGAATAAGATCTTAATTAAAACCATTTAACGTTGAATCATCGAAACAATTAGTAAATATTGTAATTTTAGATGCCAAATTTTATATATTATTTAATCACATTTAGGGTGTTCACTGTTAATACTTGGTGGAAAGGCATTATTTAATATTAATAAAAACACAATATTCTTTTGTACTTTATTCTACTTTATTTAAAAAGGTCAGGACCGGTTTTGCTCATTGCGAGCATTTTTTTTATACAAAAATAAATTTAAATGAAAAGGTGTAAATAACTGTTAAATTATATTTCTTATCAGTTCACAATGCTCGCAATGAGCGAAACCAGTCCTGACATTTAAAAATAAAGTGGAATAAAGTACAAAGGAATATTGTGCTTTCATTAATATTATTTATTATTGAAAAGATTTTTGTTTTAAATTGTATTCTTTGCACTTTTTATTTTCCTGGTTGCCAAGACAAAGATCCCAACTTTTAATTGAAGTTGTCGTACATATTGATATTTAAATTGATTTGTAGTTTTAATGTATCATCATGCGAAGCTATTCAGACGTACATAATAACCAATTCACTTATTTTGAACTCTCTGAAATACGTAACACCGTCACACTATTGTATTCGATTTTGACGATTAGTATAACACAATTGCGATGTGTTAAGCGTACATGAAAAAAGTTATTCACTGCTTTGACGATAAAAAATTGAAAAAAGAAAACAAATGTTTTTCTTACCTAATATCATAAACTACAACATTGTATGCGTTTGTCAGATTGTCGCAGTTAATACATTTAGATCATACCAACCGCCAAAAGCTTATTTAAAAATCATAACATTCACCGTGACTAGGGATTATGTGTCAAGACAAATTTTCGGGAAATTGACGCTGATTTGCCAGTCTCGGTTCCCGTGACATCATAAATAAAACAACCCAAAACTCGAGACTTGTTAAATTTCTAAAAAAATGCGCATAAAGTGGATTTTATTCATTCAAAAGAAACAGAGTTTGAGAACCTTCATGATTTAATAACCATCTATTTAGAACAACGCTTCTGAATCGAAAAGGAATTAAAAATGTATATTTTTTTCTAAATCTGCCTTTTATATAATAATAAAATATAACCATTATACTGACGTGACAGATGTTGGTTTGCGATAATAAACATACAATTACTGACCTAATTTAATATTATATTATTTTACGAAGAAAATGGTTTGAAATTAAATGATAGTTGTAAAAAATATATATAAATTACAATACAATATTGTCGTCTTTTAAATATTTAAGAGTAAGCGTAGTGGTTTATGGCGATACCAATAATTAAGATTAATTATTATTTTGCATATTTACATACATTCATTTAAAAAAAAAAAATGCATATATTTAACCACTCTAAAGCTAACGACCCACCGGTGTGTTGCATACCTACTAACCACACACGCTACCCACCAGTGTGTTGTCATTATCACGACGTCAATAAATATTTTTTAGAGTTTGCATCATTGAAAAAGGGTCCGACATCTCTTAAGGACTCACAAAATGAGTATTAAGTTTTCCTTTATTAGTTTTTAGAAAATTGTTAGCTTACAGGACAAAAAACGTTATTTTTTTCTAGCTGTTAACGGGTAAAGATGCTTCTGTACATGCAAACACATGTTGAATTTTTTTGATATCATATACTACAGTACTTACGGTCTTTCAAAATTTCTATGGTACGGTGTTACTGTTGCGTATTTCATACCGTGTCTTTATTCTTATGCATATGAGAATAGTCTTGATAGAGATTTAAAATCACACGTATTACTAAAAAAAATATATCATAATTCATAGCACATGCCGTTGTCTTATCATTTGTGGCTGTTATCAGTTTTTACTGCGTATTCTTGATATTAACGAGCTGCTCCGAAAATTGAGTAAAACACTTTTAATGATATTAAAGTGTATCGTGTGTGGTTGATGGAATTGCATTAACTGCGTTTCTGATTGCAGAATGCACTTTTTATTATCTGATTAACATGAAATGTTGGGTGCACGTTATTCGTCCACTTAATGGCTGATCTGCGAACCGATTTAAAAGCATTAGTATACATGTTTACGATAGTTACTCTGGTTTGGTGGTCGTTGTCAAAGTGCTCATTTATCAACTCTATCATAAGTATGTCATAAAATACGTGTACCAAACAGAAGTGAAGATAATGGTATTTCGACACAAAGGCATTTTACTCTTTATGACGTTCTAACCTTCCTGAACCTTACATAACCTAACCTTAAATTAGCGAAAAAGATAGTATATCCAGTAGTATTGTGTCAAAGGAATCGTGGCCATCCAGTTTCGTACTCCACATGAACTCGGTCAGGTACGAGTCCAAAAGAATCCGTTCAATCTGCTGAGCATAGGCAAGCGTCAAAACAAAATATCTATATACAGTGCTTTTTTTTGAAAAATAAACTGTCGGAACTCACTTCTTGTCAAGCTTTTGATGATTCATTTTTTTTTCTCTATTCTATGTCCGTTTCCAATGTGGAGTAAATTGCTTTCAAATGGAGGTTTCTCAGAAGTTTTTTTTACAACAACTGCTTTTAACTTAACATCTCTTTTTTTAAACAATATATCATGCATAAGACTATTTTTTCTGGTCATTGAGTAAGTCTATAGACATGGTGTTGTTTTTTTTATAATGACATTAACTCATTAGTGTTACTGTACTCGTCACATAACATTAAAAGGTAACATTAGATGACGACAAACAGCCGATGGTTTCCAAGAAAAAAAAAACAAAAGTGGTCAAAGCAAAATATAAATAAAATTTTGAAAATATTGATTTGAAACATTAGAAATGCCGAGATAAAGGTGCCAGAACGCTGTTCTATTGCGTTACATGGAGAAAAAATCCTTGTCGATATGTGGGAATGGCGTTGGGTAAATTTTTTAAAACCATACTGGGATAGTACTTAAGATGGGAATAACTTTTGTTATTGTAAATAACGTTGTTGTATTAAACAGCTTTTGGTTTTTAATTCTTGTTGTGTCAATTTTCTGTATAAATATGTGTACAGTAAGCAATATGGCGTGAGGCCTCGCGCTAGTACACACAAGTACCGAAGTAAATAGTGTTTTAAGCAGGGCTGTGGAGTCGTGTAAAAAAGACGACTTTGAATCCAGCATCAAAATAAAAGACAACTCCGACTCCAGCTTCCAAATAAAAAACGACTCCGAAGAATTTTTTCAAAAAAAATATTTAAGCTTATACATATGTATTCCATCAGATCATCTTTAGTCAGCCAAGCATGCAATGTCAACACAATGAACTATTGTGGATTGAATATACATCATTATATTATATATTTAAAAAATGTTTCGAGCCGCTTATTTTTCACGACTCCGACTCCACAGCCCTGGTTTTAAGGCTAAACGTGTGATGAGACACAGCCAGACAGGCGACGCAGTGCTTTGCAGTACAGAATTGGCAAGTACAGGTAAGCGAAGCAGACATGCGACAGATGCGTAAATTCTAATATTTCCCAATTTTCTCGGGAAGTCCTAGTCGCATTTTTTATTATTAACAAAATACCTTGTGAATAAAATCATTCAGAGGTTTCATTAAACGAACATACTTCAAAGGGATGTTTTTTTAAATAACATAATTGTGTTCAGTAGAAGAAAGTAATAAGATGTTGACAATAGAAAAAAACTAAAATATGTCATCATAATAATAATAAGTAAGAAATGATTTTGGTCATAATGGTTTGTTTATCATGGATTATAATATAATATAAAACAAAATATGAATTGAAGTGCTGTGAACTGTAATACATTTTAACTTAGCCATCAAATTTCTATTTCTTTTTATTGCTTTAATTGTATCAACTTTCAAGATGTCACTTTTACTTATATCCTTTCAAAATATTATTGAAACATCTCAACCTAAACCAACAGTTAGTACAGGGTGGCTATAATGTTATTTTTAATATATGTATATTGCATAAACAGTGGAAACAAAAACTCTTTGTTAAATTATAAGTTTGCATGGCTTCAGGCTTGCTATCTATCTATTCATAAGTTATCGATTATATATCGAAGTGGTATCGTTCTTGTATTCCTCCTTTTTCTAGTAAAAATATGTGATGAAATTATATACATACAAAACGGTGACCTGATATCAACCAATGTCAATTCTGAGACATTCTATAAATTTGCATCATTATCAGTGGTGGATTATCATATAAGCAAATGTGGGAACGCTTGGGGCCTCCGAATTTTATGGGCCTCAAAAATAGCTTTTATAATATAACCCATTTACGTTTTATTCAAATTTTTATATATTTTTAATATTATATTATAGTTGGAAATTTTTAACGTTTTTATGTTATCCGTAAAATAGGGCCTCCCATTTGCTGAATACGCCACTGATCATCATACTATGGGGTACGAGAAAATTCTTGATTCCTCCTTAAATTCAACGCGGATTGGACCTAACTCTTACGTCACGGCGGATTCTCAGTATACGGATACACAGGATACTTAATGTCACTTAAACTAAAACACATTCTCTTTTTGTAGTTTTTTAAGCACAATATTGTTTGGTTAAAATACAAGTCCAGTGCATCTCTGAATCGTACCAAGAATATGACGAGAAAATTCGTTAAATTTCATGATAGTTATTGCGTTATTTTAGGCGGCCGTAAAACAGTGACTGCATACACATAACGATTGGTGGTGGAAAAATCAACCAGGGCTGTCGAGTCCGACTCCAGCTTTAAAATAATTAACGACTCCGACTACGAGGATATTTTTCAATAATTTCATTTTAACTTATATATAATATGTATATGTATACCATCAGATCATCTTTAGTCAGCCAAGCATGAAATGTTAACACTTTTGACTATTTTGTTTAAATACACATCTTAAAATATATTTTTCAAAATAAAATCGAGTCGATCATTTTTCACGACTCCGACTTCGACTCCGACTCCACAGCCCAGAAATCAACAAGCAACATAAATGTTTTCACTCTCATTATTCTTAATTTTCCCCTCAAAGCGATAAACCCATTAAAAAAACTCTTTGATGGTCTCAGTGTTCTATGCAAAAATTCGACTAACTCGTCCAATACATCATGAGCTCTGGAGATTGTGAAAAACTTTGACGATATTTTTGCTCGCCATGCTCGAGAAGTAGCTCGTTAAAAAAGTGAATAAATTTATGAAGACAAGCAAAAACAAAATTTTTAACGAATGTTTCCTCATTACATCCGAGATATCGCTATTTCCGTGATCGTAATAACCGACATCGACTGTACATATTTACATACATTTTGTTATCATCGTTTCTCACTCACAATATATTGTAAATTAAAAATGTTTTCTATGACCACCCTGTTAAATTTCACTGTAATCCGGTACCCTTTTAAATGTCGAACAGTCAGGAATGCCAGCATGGCGTCCAGAATTTTCGATCTACAGGCTTGATATCGTTTACGAGTGAGTGCGCGTCTTTTATTAGTACATATAATATATTGGAATATACTTGAACCAAAGATTTAGAGATACATTTCTAGTGGATGTTTCAAACTAGATGAAATCGATAAGTTAGTAGTAGCAGGTAGACGTGTTGCGGTAGCATTCTGCTAGATAAAGCATATGCATAGAGGAGATGCGGCTATATGGGACATCGGTTATAATAACATCACCGTCTCAGCATATTTGTATTCACTACATAACATGTCCTGACGTTATTGTGCAGCAATTTATTTTCCATAGACAAATAATTCTTCGGTGCCTTACATTGCATAATATGAATACACTCTGCGCAGCCACGCAGCAATTTTCGAGCCTTCGTGTACTTATCAGATACGTGTGCGCATTTCTTCCTCAACAAAAAAATCTGTCAAAAATACAATTTGAATAAAAAACTTAATAAATGAAATGAATTAAAAATCATATTTTTTTTCACCATGTCCGCACCTAATGTGGAGCATATGGACTCCTAATGGAGTTTATCTCAACAGAAGTATTTCTACGAGAACTGCTTGTTACTCAGTTGCTCAACCTCTCATTTTGCAAAAAGAGAGTAGGAATAGAAGGATAGGGCTAGGACAGGACTAGTGGTTAGCTAATCGCTCTCGATACAGCCCGTTCATAGGATAGGATGGGTGGGAGGGGGGAATTCAGGACATCACATACATCCATGCCTTCGGACAGAAATTCATAAATCGATTGAAAAATCAATTTATAAAACTGTCCGTACTGGGATTTGATAACGTGACCTCCGTAGCCGAAGCCAACGACCACTCGACCACACAGGTGACGATTTATTATTTATTTAGGGTAGTAAAAAAACGATGGATCCGTGGCGCAGCGGTCAACGATATTGGATTCTGCGACGGATTTCACGGGTTCGAGTCCCAGTATGAATAGTTTTTTTTCAATAAATTTCTCTTTGAAGTCATGGATGTTTGTGATTCCTAAAAAACCCTTCCCACAGTTCCGATTCTAAAATAACGAGGCTTAGCGAGTTCAATTTGTAAGCCACTATCCTAATCCTTTTAGTATTTCCCTACTACTTACTCTCTTTGAAAAAGGTAAGTTGAGCAAATAAATATCAAATTGTTCAATACCTTATTTTTAGCATGGATTTATAAAAAAACATGGGTTTGTAACACATATGTAATTTTTTTAAAATATGTATAAAAGTTTAAATAATTCAAAGCATTTTTTTGGTGGATCGCGAAGAAAATAATTTGATAAAAATCGCAGTGCAACGTATTGCGTATCACGAGTTTGAAAATGAAAAAAAAAACACGACGAAATATACAAAGAAAGGTATGATGTATATTTTCAATTAGAAGACAAATAAAGTAATGCTCGATTAAATTGGTTAATGACAAGATTATACTAATTAATCATAAAGTATTTTAGAAAACATAGAATGTCCAGTTATTGGGTATTATAACCCACAAGAGGAATGATGGATATTATTGTGAAAGCGTATGCAGTTTCCCCGTTTCCCCCTTTGTATGCAAAATGTGTTTTGTCGAGAAGCGCTTTACTTCCGACGGGGATAAGCAAACGACAAGGAGGTCTAGTATATGTGTTATTGCCGTTCGATTGGTTTGCAAATTCTCCAACACGGAGATAAGAAGATCTTGAATTAGATATTATTTATCGTACTAGACGAAATGGGAAAAGCAGGAAAGCAACTTTCATGTAAATAAATACGAAGCAATATGACAACGACGTCACCTGATGATAAATGTTGTTATAGCATAGTTTTATTTATTTAACTCGATGGCTGCCACAGACGAGATATCTCGTAATTTTTTTCGCGCTCAACACGCCAGAAACTAGTTATCTCGTCAATAATTAACTAAATTAATAATTGTAAATTATAGCCGGCGTGCTAGGTGATTACTATTAATTATCTACGGCAGCTAAAAGGTTAAAAGATTTGACTATCGACCAATGACAAGAATGTGAAAATTGTTTACAATTAGTATAAATAACCCAAACTTTATATTTAGTAAAAGATCATTTAAATATCAAACTGATCATTGAATTTACTATCTTAAAGATCATTTACGTAAGAAAAGCTTAATTATTTGAAAAAAAAAACACGAATAGCGTTACTATGAAAACAAGTTAGTTCTGTTGTTAAAATAGTTATCAACGACGTTTGATATTTTTTGTATAATTTTATATATTGCCATAAATGTATGTCAAAGTACATTTAAAATAAAATGTATGTATTGTTATATTTAAAAAAAAATCAAAAAAATCTTACAAGTAATATTTGAAAAATTCTGAATTACAATTAATCTAGGTTGCCCTTAAGTTAAGTACCACTAGGTATTGGAAATTTTTCGTTTAAAATAAAATGATGCTTTATAGAATATTCTTAGATTTGGAAGAAAAAGTTCATAGCATGGCCAATCCGGAAATAATAAAAAAATAAAATTAGTAGGTAACGTCATTACTTATTGACAAAGCATTTACAGTTTCACATACTGTTTTAGATTTGACACCATTTGTGCTTCCAACGTGTTGATCTTTTTAAAACGATTGTTTTGGGCCAACTATAAAAATGTTTGTAATTTATTGAGATTGAAAATATTATGTTATTGAGCTTTTTATTTTATAAAGCCAAATAATGATCAAAATAAAAGTAATAGGATAATTAACCCTGAATATCAATTTCGACAGAAGAAACTGCATTTATAAGTAAACTCACGAGTTCCTCTCAGGAATTTAACTTTATATTGTGCTTTTTGAATGCTCCTTTCTATAAACCTATTTCTCACAAGGAAAGTAGGTAGCAGAATATTTTTATTATAATGAACGACCACTGTATGAAAACAATCCTATAATTCAAATGTGTAAATTTTGAGGTAAATGGTTTTATCGACTGAAAATGGGATAAAAAAAAAATGATGATTTTTCAATTTGGACCACACTAATTTTGTAATACGGGTTAGACATTCCCTTTTAACACCATGCCTATTAACCACTCCGACTTGACACATTGGTGTCTCGAGCTTTTATTTTTACCTATATCTTTACTGTAGACGGTCGTGGAATCGGGTGGAGGTGGTGGAACAACAGATATATTATGTTTATGAACATAATTAAATAATTTCATACATGGCTCAATTATTATTGCACTTGACTCGTGATTCAAGAAATGAATCGGATGAAATTAAGTAATAAACTTTAGAC
Source organism: Himalopsyche anomala (assembly GCA_031772345.1). Lineage (NCBI taxonomy): Eukaryota > Metazoa > Arthropoda > Insecta > Trichoptera > Rhyacophilidae > Himalopsyche > Himalopsyche anomala. The sequence continues at coordinate 5,165,940 of CM062838.1, forward strand.
CGATGGCAAACTCATTAAAATATGTTTTATAATAATTGCAATCGAGAATAAAGTTGTCCGTTGTCCAATAAGGAGCACGATTCATTCGGTTGGCATTATTTTATTTCTTTCACATTGCCACTCTTTAGTGTCATATTTATTTTGAACAGTAATTGTGAACCATTTAGTAAATTTTTGTGTAAACAAATGTTATTTTTTTAATTAAATTTGACAGGTGAAAGGGAAGGAAACTATTTGCAAGTAAACGTTTCGGGTACATTCTAAGTTATTGACAAAAAAAGATAAAATTACGATTCAGTGCTGACAATAATTTGTAATGGTAAAACCAAAGCTCAAGAAACCGGTGCAAAAATGCAAATCTAGAAAGCGACAAAACTTAATAGAATACATAAAACTTTCTTTCTGGAAAGGTGTTTTATGTATTTATAAAAAAAAAACAAATGTCTTATACAAATTCCAAAATTTTATAAAGCAAACGGTAAAGGTTAAAGGACACACAGCTTTACTCGTTTAAAACCAAATGCCACATGTTCAACACTTACATTTTGCCGGTACTGCTTTACGGTTGCGAATCATGGCACCTGAAGAAAAACTGTATACTGAGCTTTGAGAACAGATGCTTGCGTCAGATAATGGGGGTGAGGTGGTTTGATTTTGTGAGGAATTTAGAGATAAGGGAGCGTACAAGACAGCGTCTCGTCACGTCAGTGGTTATGGAGAGACGTTTGAACTGGCTGGGTCACGTGCTGCGGATGCCTCCGGAAAGCCTATCGTTTTATCGTTCTCATAGTCTTATCGTTCTATCCCTACTTCTCTTATTGTAAAAAGAGATACCTTCATTAGGAGGGAATATGCTCGAAATTGGGAGCAGACATGAATAAGAAAAAGTGCAAAAAGTTTTTTTTTTTTTTTAATATGTAATGCTTTTTTACCAAGAATTGTCAGTGAACGCAGCAATAGCGGTTATTATAAAATTATTCTGCTTAACATATTTTTGTTGTAAAATGAGTTTCTCTTCACTGTAATAAAACAAAATAGCGCTATGCTCGCAAAACAGGTACAAAATAAAGCAATGTATATTTACATTAACGAGAATATGAGAAGTGTTTCATGTCTGAGGTCCCTAAATGGGAGTCACACCTCGCGCATAAACAAAAGCGATATGAATCCTTTCACCACTTGCTGAGAATTTTCACAAAAGGTAATTTGATATATAAATTTTGCACAGTACTGCCACTCGACTATAGCAAATTATATTGTGTGCGTATGATAAAATAAAACGAAATGGTTGTAATGTAATGAATTAAGTATTTATCGTAATTTAATTCTGTAACATAATCTCTTCCCATTTGAAGCATATTATTGACTAATATAAAATGCATCTTAACAGAAGTTGTTCTCCGTGAACTGACTGTTATTCAGTCGCTCGATATTACTATTTTGCGGAGAGGGTGAGGATATAATCGATGGATTGGTTCTATACTGCTACAGTTAGACATTGGTAGTTTTAAAATATGGTTGACCAAATTTTTGATACAACTAAGATGAGTTGTAAAAAAGTGATCATTATTTTTTGTCTCATCTTTTAAATTAATCATTTACTCATTTATTTCAATTCTATCGAATTGTTTTGCAATGTTGTCAAAATAGTTAGGCATAATACTTCAAAATTCATTTCTATTAAACTCAGAGACGATTGTATATATTTCTTTATTATAATATGCAAACATTTGCGTACCGGGAGGAAACGAGTGATATTTCTAGTTGTACTTTTGCGGAGCTATAGAAGATATAATATAATAGATAATATAACTGAAAACATTATTTTTTTGACTTATCGCTCTATAGATGATGTGGGTACGGCAAGGCTAAGACAAGATGACTATTGGCGATTATTTGATGGCGGTGAATTAATGTCGGGTCTATGGCACCGTGGTCAACGTCGTTGGCTTTCATGCCGCACCTCACTGGTTCAAGTCCCAACATTTCTTCAATCAATTTTTCGATTTCTGTTCAATGGCTGTTTGTTTCGAATGTTTATAATGACGCAAAATTCCCCCCAATATTCTAATCCTTAAATAACAGGGTGTAGCAAAAGTGATTAGTCGACCAGTAGTTCTGTTGTGCCCTATTCTTTATATCCCTACTACTTTCTTCGAAAAAGGAAGATTGAAAGACTGAACAACAAAAATTTCTCATAGAAAAACTCCTGTTGAGTTTATTCTTTTATAATATGTCTATATGCTCCTCATTTAAAGAGGATACGGATACGAAAATAATCTAAAAATAATGCAGGCTTAAAGATAGATAGGTGCTTGCCTTTTACTTTATAAAATTATTTGTTTCTGATTGTCATAAATGAATCTATATTTTGATTTAAAAAAATATTTTTGCAAATATAAAATGTCAAGGGTATGCTTTATCGCAAAAGCTAATCCTTTTCAAATGTTGTTTATTAAAAACTATCAATTAGTTACTTACCAACTTTACTAGTACGGAGACAATTTATGTTTTACTGGAATATCGGACTGTAAAATGTAGTAATAAGGTACAATGTTACAAACCATAAGAAGATCTTGATTCGCTTGAAAATTAATTTCAACTGAGCTGTAGTGCTGAAAGTAAGGGAACGATTATAATCTCGAGCAAACGATAGAAGTGCAACATAAATGTAAATGATTGACACATTACTTCGTCCATACGAAGTAAGGTGGTTATTCATAGTATCACAGGTATGCTAAGAAAAACCTGCTAACTATTAGGCAGGTGTCTGCCAGGGCGGTGTTACATTTCTCGTTTGAAGCCAATAGCGCTGAAGCCTTCTTGCGCTGCAGCCTTCTCTTACAACGTGATCGCAACTGAAACATGATATCGTGCCACTTGAATATATAATTTAATGTACAAAATCCATTTCTACTCATTAAATAGATGACTTATTACAAGATAAAATTCCCATAATGTATTCCTCATTGTGTCACTCCAAACGTAACGATTGTATAAAACAAAAACACATAGTATTTTAGATGAAATATATAAAAAATAAATGATACATGTTATAATAAATTGGTTACCACAGATTTCAAATCGGAATTCAAACCAAGAAATGAAATTAATTTATTACATATACAATATTAGCATACTATATTAAACAACAACATGTAGTAAAAGCTTGAGAAGTTATAAGAGCACAAAGCCTACATATTTTATTTGATTTTATTTTCAAATTGTCTGAAACCTTCTTTAAGTATTCGACTGCATTTCATATCTTGATTTAAACGATATTTCGTAAAACAAATCTACCGCGTTAATTGAAGGATACGCTTAGTATTAAACAAATATGTATTTCAGTTTGTATCAAAAAGGTAAAATGGCTTAAGCCCTCATTGGATGATTATAATGTAAACAACAATGAAACAATATAAAATTTAAAATAACTTTGATTATTCCACGTATTGTGTTACTAACTGTGACACGTGACAAAAAATAAATATTATTAATAGGAATGGTTGCTCGCCATTACTTACATTGTTTCCAATCAATAGAGTAATCACAAACCTATCTGATTGACTGCAGCTCATTAGTTTAATAGTTTGTAATGTTTAACGTCATTAGTAGTATGATTATATTTGTTTGCTTTGTTTCGATTCTATAACCCCCTCTTTAAAAGGTAAAAATCCCAATCTATTTGATTGCAGCTCATTAGTATCATTATTTGTTTGCTTTATTTCAATTCAATCACCCCCCTCTTTGCTTTTCTTAAAAGGAAAAAACCCAAACTCCATTTTGTAATTTCATAATTTAAAAATTTTAGAATCAATCTTGCTTCATTACTTAAGCAAAATTTGCGATAATAAGTCTGAAGATGCCTTTGAAAGAAGCGAAACACGCCACAGTTAGTTACACAATACGTGGAATAATCAAAGTTATTTAAAATTTTATATTAAAATGAACTTCCACAAAGTTACCGCCGAAACCATCGAAACAATGAAACATTGGAGTTTGTGTGACCAATTTTTGGACTGATGTCACAGATGAGCATATCAGGTTACAAGCTATTTTCGATGTTATTTAAATACGTATAAAACATATACAGCATGCTTAATGACATTTGGGCGTATCTAGATTTTTGCAATTATGAAATATCGCAGTTATACTTAAATGTTCATCTTTACGGACACGAATTGTAGGAATTTGCAAAAATTTTCAACAATGTTTATCCTTGAAAATGTGCATTTCATTAAAACTGCGTTATCTAATAAATACGAAAATATAGATAAGCCCTGTGTAATTAAGCATGCTATATAATCATGAGCCTTTTATTAGATTTGTACTATGTACATTCTGATAACTATGATTATGTGTGTTAAGGAGTAAGGCTTTGGAGTTGTAAAATAACCGCGACTCCGACTCCGATATAAAATTATGTAAAATTTAATATTGTCTTCTCCGACTCCGAATTCCCTAGCCCTGGTTAAAAGCTGGGTATGTCTTTGCGGAATATTTTCAGTCAATATTAAATACCTGATCAATTTTATTTGCCTTGCAAATATAATACAATATAATATACCAAACATGAATCTCTCCACGTGCCTATTTTTAATTGGATAAATATATATTGCAAAATGCAAAATAAAATACAATGATGTATGATAAATAACTCAATTAAAAATATGGGCTCTTTTCACAGCTCATAAAATAAATTAAAAAATATACTCGATAAGGATGAACTCTCCTGGAGAGGTGTGCGGCACCAACTGAAGAATTAAAAGAATAATCGTTTGCAAAACACCTTCAGTCTATAATACCAATTATTTATAATGTATACTTCGCTCTTTGATAAATAAATTTATTAAATACAGAAACTGCTGCATTAAGAGTGCTCTCGACTATGACAGGAGTACGGGACAGTTGGTGAATAAAATTATTGTTATTGCGAAATATTTTTAGCCCTGTCAACGAGGATAGCATTAATTTATTGTCGTTGACAAAATCACGGGTAATAACTTCTACGACGAGTCGGACACTCAACGTCTACGCTGGGTCTGAAAATCATTTAGTAACCTTACTGTTAAAACCTCTTAAGTCTGCTTGAGAAGGATGTTTGGAAGAAAGAAAAAATAAATAAAAAAGCAATTAAACATAGAAAACCTTGATAACCATTGAATCTAATAAAATTGGTTGAGACTAGGGTATCCAATCCCGGAGCCTTTTTCCAATCCCGGGATTTCGGGATTGATAAATTTTCAATCCCGGGATCCCGGGATCCCGGGATTGAGATAAATCTACCGAGGAATTTGAAATCTCCGATTTGGTATACTTTTTCCCCGTATTCTCACGAATCCTCGTTTTTTTTTTTTTTTAGCTCACCGAGGAATTCGGAATCCTCAATTTGGTATACTTTTTCCCCGAATTCTCACAAAACCTCGTTTTTTTTTTTTTTTTTTAGCTCACCGACAAATTTGAATCGACAATTTGCCAATTTCATCTCTCTTTTCGAGATTTACTACAAATTTCTCAATCCCGAAATCCCGGGATCGCGACCATGTCAATCCCGGGATTTCGGGATCAGAATAATTGTAAAATTTAATATTGTCTTCTCCGACTCCGAATTCCCTAGCCCTGGTTAAAAGCTGGGTATGTCTTTGCGGAATATTTTCAGTCAATATTAAATACCTGATCAATTTTATTTGCCTTGCAAATATAATACAATATAATATACCAAACATGAATCTCTCCACGTGCCTATTTTTAATTGGATAAATATATATTGCAAAATGCAAAATAAAATACAATGATGTATGATAAATAACTCAATTAAAAATATGGGCTCTTTTCACAGCTCATAAAATAAATTAAAAAATATACTCGATAAAGATGAACTCTCCTGGAGAGGTGTGCGGCACCAACTGAAGAATTAAAAGAATAATCGTTTGCAAAACACCTTCAGTCTATAATACCAATTATTTATAATGTATACTTCGCTCTTTGATAAATAAATTTATTAAATACAGAAACTGCTGCATTAAGAGTGCTCTCGACTATGACAGGAGTACGGGACAGTTGGTGAATAAAATTATTGTTATTGCGAAATATTTTTAGCTCTGTCTACGAGGAAAACATTAATTTATTGTCGTTGACAAAATCACGGGTAATAAACTTCTACGACGAGTCGGACACTTAACGTCTACGCTGGGTCTGAAAATCATTTAGTAACCTTACTGTTAAGATCTCTTAAGTCTGCCTGAGGAAGGTGTTCAGAGGAAAGAAAAAATAATTAAAAAAGCAATTAAACATAGATAACCTCCATAACCATTGAATCTACTAACATTGGTTGTGACATAAGAGGTTTTAGTTTCATGCTTGAAACTAAGAGACATACGGTTTTTTTTAATTTGTCAATATATATATAGCATAATGGCGTAAAGAACTGAGGTTTTGATATATATAATTTGAAATGATTTTTTATTTAATTTTGTAGATTTGTAGAAGATAATTCATTTGTACAAAATATTGAAAATTTTAATAGTAAAGTGACGATATAATATATGACACAACAAAAAGCTTGGGCCATCAATTCTCTGTTCCTAAAGAAAGACCGAGAGTTCACTAAATGGATAGGGTCTTAGACGACTTATTGGGGTCAGCAATTGGCGCTAGCGAGTTAAGTACATAAGACTAATTGGGGCAGCCAAGGTTCACTCCAGAGTGTAGCGCAAGAGAAGTACATAGAATAAGCGAGTTCTACGATGATTAATTTGCTATTGTTAAAATAGTATTTGTTTTTTATTTAACATTTTTCTTTCATGGACATCAATGAGAACAGTTAATAAATATAAGTAATTTATATATTGAAGAAATTACTTGGAAAGTATCATTTGCAAAACAGAAAGAAATTTATTTATAATAATAAGGTTTTTTTTATTCCAGACCGGTGATGCAGCATATTCCACTTCTTGTCTTGAACATATTCTAAAGAAAAATTGATAAGCACTTTAAATTGTTCACATTTTACGTTTACAGTACGAACAGTTTTTTTAAATTGATTTATCAATGTCTGTTTGAAGGCATTTATGTTTGTGGTGTTTACAAATTAACATCTACCCACTCTATACTCAATACAGGCGTAGTAAGACCGATTAGCTAACCAATAGTCCTTTCCTAGCCCAATCGTTCTATACCTACTCTCTTTGAAAAAAATAGAGGTTGAGCAGCTGAGTAACCAGCAGTTCTCGTAGATTTTTTTCTGTTGAGAACCTCTATTAGGAGGCCATATCCACCATATTAGAAGCGCATATAGATTAACGAAATGTGAATCCAAAAAAAGAATTTTGTTATTTTAACGAATAAAACACTTTTTGTACTATTTACAAACTATTTATTTGAGATCAGACCCTTTTATGGTCATTGCGAAGTAATAACGCTCGCAATAAGAAGAATCGATTCTGGTCTAAAATAATATTGACGAACTAAGAAAATGCTTTAATTTATTAGTAAAACTTTGAATTTTCTGTCCATTTAATAAATACTTCGTTGATAAAAAACATGTTCAAACAAAAACGAGCGCGTTTTAATTCAAACAGTTTTTGTTGAACTGGTTCCCGATCCCCGATCGAAACAAGTTCCTTCGCTGGCAGTTGGTTTTCACGACCAAACGTGTAAAGTCATATACAAAATCTCTCGGAGGATTAAGCACAAAGTTTCCCCCACGCACGTCCGCGATTTCTAGACACGCAAAGGTCAAATCTGTACACAGGACGGCTTCAAATTATTACGTTCAATCACGACCTGCCGTATTATCTATCCACTGCGGTTCGAAATTCAAAATTTATGTATATTCCGCGGACTAATTACTTTGAAGTGCATTTATGAGCATGCGGCAATCAAAAGCGAATCCGCCACAATTCGGGTAGTGTCGTTTTATAGCGTCTTTTATGGCGCTGCAGCAAAGTCGAATTTTAGTTTCTTCCACTGCCGTCCTTCAGCCTGGCACATATTTCCGTTAGAGAAGTGTTATGGTATCCCAGATTATCATATGCTCCCAGAGAATTCATTAACAAAGTTACATTTAGTGAAATTCCTCGGCAACATCGTATTTTTACTTTTAAGGTGTTCACTGTCAATACTTGGTGGAATGGCATTATAATAAAAATAATAAACATTTTTAGTACTTTTCCACATAAAATTTATTGGATTAGAACCGGTTTCGCTCATTGCGAGCATTATCAACTGTTCAATTATCAATTTTTTATAGTATTTTTATTTGTCATCTTTGTCTTCGGTCTTAAAGGAAGACTAATCATTAAATTTGAACCGTTCAAACTATGTACACTCCCACAGATTTCGTCACTAACGACCCGGGTTTCACCTTTCGGCATCTTCAGACGTTCAAGTGCACGGATAAACTTGAACTGACCTTGAACGCCTGAAGATGCCGAAAGGCGTAACCCGGGTCGTTAGTGACAAAATCTGTGGGAGTGTACATAATTTGAACGATTCAAATTTAATATTGAAATTCCACCGAGCACCTTCAATCGAAATCTTAAATTAAGTCTAATTATTATTAGATTCTGATTGTAATTAGACTGATGCGATATTCATAAACTTTGAATCATACAGATATTCATATTAAAAACCTTACACTTAGATTTGTTGATCTGAAATTACGAAAAATATCTACATCTTATTAATGTAGAGTGGTTTTTTTTCCGAAACGGTAAAATAAATGAGTGGAATACATCTGTGTGCGAAAGGAAAAAGGTGTTAAATCTTAAATCGATACTTTTCAGGATTGCCAAAACAAGATTTGCATTTATTAGAACTTGGATATAAAATGGGATCTTTCAACGTGAAATTTATTAATTCACCAACGTTGATTCAACTGGTGTTTTTTCTCTTTAGTATGGCATATTCAACAAATTTTACAATTTTTAAAACGTCAGCTTATTTTCTTTCGTAGACAGATGTTACACAAAAATAAATCTTATAGAATAAAATCTACGAGGGTCAGAAGCAAAGACAATGAGCAGTCTTGAAAAAATATTTTTTTTAATCTATAGAGGCAGAATCATAGACCTTAAAATTATTTAGCTTGTGAGCTGATGTTTCAGTGGGAAATCTGTTTTTATCCCATTGAAAATTGATTTTTTTGAAATTTGTTTTAGAAACAAATTCAGATTCTTCACTCTGAACGTTTACAAAAGGGCACGTGATAAAAAATTACTCACCAGGTTTGACGTTAGGTATAGCACACATATATTTAATTGATTAGTAACGCTTTTTTTCAGTTTTTCTCAAAATGATTTCCGTGGGAGAATGCTGTCTTTGCTTTTGACTACCCCAAACAAAAATATACACTCACTCTTTTAGTAAAAAATGCTTAAGGTAATTGCGTGAACTGGATTCACCATACAGTACTCATCTCTATAGCGATCAAGTGTATTTGTTTAGGGACGATGAAAAATAAACATGTAAAAAGCATCATAAAAAAAAACTAGAAAATAAGGTTGAAACATCTCAACAAAAACTGTTTTTACGTAGTCATATTTTTAGGTAGATAAGTAGAATAAGAAGGTGGGTAGGGTAAGAAGAAATGGATGAAAAAAAATTTTTAGGAAACGAGTCACTCTTGATTCACGATGCTTTAATGACCGAAAAGGTCGTAAGCATTGTAAACATCACAGACATCTATGCCTTTGAACAAAAAATCATAAATTGATTGAAAAATCCTTACTGGAATTCGAACCTTCCCCATTACCAAAACCACGATCTTAGTATTCGTAGTGTTTTTTCAATACCTGCAATTTATATGCAATATAAGCAATCGATTGTCACTTAATACACTTATAATATGTAACAATATGCAATTTACTGTAAACGTAGTGTCATAGATAATACATTAGTCAGAAATTGCAGTTATATACCATTTTAATCTGAGAATATTGTTTTCTCTTAATTTAACAAGGGGCTCACAAGCTTTAGTCAAATTTAACAAATGGCTCGCGCGAACCCCTCCGAGTCCCTTCCAGCCCATCCCTGGAGACAAGAGTTTTGAACACTCTAGTACACGATCGGTATATTATAAAGCATCCAATGTTCATTTTAATTACAAAATTAATGTCAACATGAAGTCGTATATATTTTCGTTTTCGTGTAAATCGTGTGTTTACCAGTCATAATCCGATAGAATTATTATGGATTAAAAACAGCCGATTTTATTTCAAATTAATGTTGGTTTTAAGTAGGTGTAAACTATTTTTTTAGGCAGCAACTTTTTAAGTAGCTTAAAGTATGCATATCAAAATAAATATTTTAATGCAAGGAAGTAGATTATAAGAAGTCGATAGCTATCGAGGTATCAATATTATGATGACAACCGACGAAATTCGCGGTTTTTTTACAATTTACATTCAACCATAATTTACCGTACCCGGAATTCACATTTTCCGTATATTTCAGTAAAATTTCTGCAGTCTCCTTTTCTTTTAAGTACATTTCATAGACCCCTTGATATTTTTTGTTTTTCCTCATTTGCGTCTTAAATATTCATTAATCTACTTTTATGCTCTTTATAATGTACATTTTACAGTAAATAAATTAAAAGTATTTTAAACTACAGTGGAACCCCGATCTACCGATCTCGCATTGTTCGTTTTCCCTCATGATTCGTTTATTTTTCATAGTCCCGGCCAAACACCCATAAGAACAATGTAAAATAATCCCGCATTAACCGTTCCCCGATTTACCGTTTTCCTCGATCTATCGTTCAAATATTTTGGTCCCGTCAAAAATATTATCCCGATTGACCGTTTTCGTTGAATATTTCTCATAAATAATCTTACCTTGCATTTCGTTTCGCGTTTTTTTCAGTGGAACCCCGATCTTCCGTTCTCACTATCTTCGTCTTTATGCATGGATCGTTTATTTTTTACTCGACCAATACCCCACCCTGTAATAGCAATGTTTAGTAATTCCACGTTAATCATTTCTCGATTTACCGATTTCTTCTATCTATCATCTAAATATTATCGCCCGTCCCAGTTACTATCTATACCGATTGCCCATTTTTGTAGAATATTTTTTTCGCTCATAAATAATCTTACATTTCATCTGGTTGCGTAAATTTTTCTATCTTTCGGCTATCGGCTATGTGTTCCTACTATTTTTGATATCGTCTACCCATGCTTAATGCCAGGCCCGTGGTCGAGTGTTCAACGTTGTTGGCTCGGTTGCAGAACTAACGCTTTCGTATCCCACTGCAGACAGATTTTTCAATCGATGTATGGAGATTCGTTTGAAGTTGTTTTTGTGTTGTATAAAACTCTTTCCTAACACTTATCCGATCTTAAAATGGGGAGTAGTGAAAGCGGTTAGCTAACCACTAGTCGTGTCCAACCATTATCCTTATATTCGTACTCTATTCGAAAATGGATGAAAACTGTGAAATAAGCAGTAGGGAAACTTATTTTGAGATAAATTCCATAACAAGTACATATCAATCTGTAATAGGCAAAAAATCATAACTGACAACTTTAATATTTTACAGGAGAGGTTTTTTGCTAAATTAAGTTATAAAAAGGAATTCTTTAAGTACCGTCAGTAAATAGTAATATATGGTGAATGACTATCCTGATACTATAATAAAATTTTCTGGCTATTTTCAGTTCTCTAGATCAGAGTTTCTCAAACGATAACATGTCAAAACACTAAAATGCACAGGCCTAAAAAAGATCAGGCGAATAAGATAATGTTCTAAGCAATTATTGGCTTAAAACGAAATTTATCGAACTGAGTCACTTAAGTTATTTTGCCGATTATGGGTCGATATGCTCTACATTGGGAGAGGATATGTTAAAAAAGATAGTGTTAATGATATATACTTATATATTTGATATAACTTTTGTTTGATATTTGATTGGCTTCAAAATAAAAAAAAACTTTTCATTAAAATATCAAACATATATTAAAATAATAATGAAGCGCTCATGCATTTAAATATCTCTTTAGCTGTCTTATTTAAGAAGGCATTAAAAAATGACAGTTGATACTTCGGAGTCTTTGATTTTTTGTAATCCGTCGTGAACAGGAAAATTCGTTTTAAATTTTGTGCTTTGCCCATTGACTTTATAAATTCAAATTGCTATAATCCGATTAAGAGGTTGTTTTACTAGAATAAGCGGGGCACTAAATTACAGGTTACATCTCACTTAATTGCTGTTCGTCCGCCAAATATTTGGGATTATTATTTGGTTATTGAAAATATTTTGAATATATATAATGTTTCACAATTTATATCAAGTATGGCTATATAAGTATACTGCTGTACAGTGGCGGATTACCCCATAAACTCACGAGGAGCAAGTCCAATCTTAGGGGCGTCAAAATAGCTCATATATTTTATAAACATGATATAATATTTTGAATTCACTTTTAGTAATTCGCAAAATATCGGATCCGTTACGCAGTGATCAAAGTCGTGAACTTCCATGCAGGACCTCACGGAATCGAATCCCAGTACAAAAAACATTTTTTCAATCATTTGATTTCTGTTCGAAATAATGGATGTTTGTGGTTTTAAAAAATCGATATCACACTTCCAATCTAAAAAATATCGAGACGTAGCGAGAGCAATTAGCTTACCATTAGTCTTGTACTTACAATATTTTTTTATATCTTTACTCTCTTGTAACTGAGTAATAAGAAGTTCTCGTAGAAAAAATCTCTTTCCTCCATAAGAAGGCTATAAGTTCCAGATTGGGAGCTGAAATGGATAAAAAAAAAATAGTAAAACAGGCCCTCCAAATTTGATTGCGCCTAAGGCTTACTAAATGCGTAGTCCACCACTGCTTCTATCGTATAGGTATATAATAAAGAAACATTTCTACAAAGTAATTGCATTAAAATTTATTATCAAAACTTTTTGACATACACCGACTTGTCAGTTTTGTTATTGCTGGAGTCAATCAATCGTCTTAAATAATTTAGTATCAATAAAGAAATACCTCGTTATGGATTATCTATACACTCACCTTTTTTGCACGGTTTTTAACATGATTTAAAAATAGCAAGGTTCACTATAAAGAACAAATACTATATTTTTACAACAATTATTTGTTGTAACACGATTACCAGGCACAAAAACACAGAAGTGGATAACGAATTTCCAAAAAAATAAATAAGCAAAACAAAGCAGTGATAACTAAAAGGCTTCATAAGATCCAACACATAATACGTGTCAGACATTTCTAATGATGAAAGCGATTTATGTCCAGTCCCTTATAAACGTCTTCGTATATATTCAAGAAGTAACGAATAGTATTATTTTTCTCTAGTCAAAATAAATATTATGACTAAACTTTGTGTAATTTATTTATAAGTAATAATAAAATTTTATTTCACACGATTTTTTATGAAACAATGTTGTTGTTGTTTTTTTTTTAATAATACTGTTTCAACACTTTCAGCCCGGCCCAAATCAAATAAAACTTTTTCGTATGCTCGGCTTATTTTTAAAGAATTACATTTTTTCTCAAGGACTTACAAAAGGTGAAATAACTGAAACCACACAGTTAAATCAAATGAAAACTTTTGTGGTTGCTTAAAAGACTATAATTATTAAATAATTTGTGGTATAATTGCCAGAATTTTCTGGTATAGAAAGCCATTTGCACATTCACCCAGTCTTACTTCTTTTTTGGCTTGGAGCAAATCTTGCAGGTTCAATTGGGCTTATTTATTTTTTGTTGCTCCTATTTGTAACAACGTATATTAAGAAATACTTTTTGACATTCTTTTTCATGGAATATGTAAATTTGAAAATGAACTCGGCGACGGCACCATCATGTGATCTTCAAAGGGACAAATGGACACATCAAATGTGTTTTGATATATTTAAATTTTGGTTGGTAAAATCAGTAACTATTTTTATTAAAAATTATAATTAAAAAACTGATTTGAGTATCTGCTATAATGGTTATTTTTTATAAAAGAAATGTTGCTAAAACCCACAATTATGGCTCTATTTTAAAGCATAAAGCATCACGTGAAAACACGATACCGGGACTCAACGCTCGGCTAGCTTATCACGTAAAAACACGGCTCCGGGATCCAACGTGTTAAATTTAAGGAACCAATTTTCAATTTCTCTATTAATTCTATCACCTTTTTAATCTGTTTTTTTTTTAAACTTATTTACCGTGTAATACAAGTATTGAGTGCATTAATTACCATGTTTGTCGTGTTAAGTTACGGAGATGTGTTTGACGTGAGGTTTTATCCTTTCAAACATAACCATAATTGGTGTGTTAACTATAAGCAACATTTTTTAGCAAGGACTGATAACAGCCATTACAGCAGATACCCAAATCATTCACTCAATTATTATTTACATATAAAATAATAATTGATTTTATCAAAACACATTTGGTGCGTCTATTTGCCTTTCTGAAGACCACATGATGGTGTAGTCACCGATTCCACTTCAAATTGAAAATTAAGATAATCCACAAAGTAGGATGTCAGGAAAAAAATACAAAAGCAGCAATTAAAGCAGTGTTAACGGTCAAAATATATTTAGATTCAGTGCAGTTTTATAAATAAAATAAAATTGAAGGTAACACACTGGTATAAATTCGTTTTAAGGTAAAGTGTAAAAAAACGGAATTCGTTTTATCTTTTGTAACGTTAGTTTCGGCCGTTTTTACCTGATATCTCCAAAGAAGTCTACCTGTAACGACTTTGCTGCGTCATTGTTGGGCACATACGCCAGAGAAAATCCATAACGTTCTGACAGAGTCGTCTCTCTGGATATCCTGGATTGATGCAAAGTCTGCCACAAATAATCATCATTACATAATTTGCATTCTCGAGTAAGGATTCTGAAGTCTGGGTTTTTTTATGTTTCGGGATACGAGACGTAAAATTGACAAGTCCCAGGAAATTATCGGGTCGCGAGGTAGTACTGCTGTAGTTGTTGTTATGAAAAAATATTTAAACAAATATTCGTATACATTGTGAGTAAATTTATGAGATTTTTCTTAGATTGATTTATGACAGTCTTTTTTAAATTTGTACTAAAATTATTTGATGACGTATAATTTATTGCACAAAATTAAATTATTATTTATTTACAAAACGAAATTTGGATTTACTGTTAAAACGATGCAAATTTACAGTTTCGATTTACAAAACGATCAAAGCGATAAAGAAATATTTGAAATATAAATAAAAACTAGTCCAAAAGAAATTTATTAAATTAAAAATCGCCTTATAATTATTTATTATCAATTAAAAGTTTTTAAGGTGGTCCAACACTAATAAGTTCATTGCTCTCATAAAAAGATTCAAGTTGAGTTTTTTTTCTTTTCGTTTTTAATTTTATTTTTGTTCAATTATTTATTAAACAGTCAACGTAATGTGACGCTGTTGTTGTGAGTTCTGTATATCAAATATCTGTCATACCATATTATGGCAAAAAGAGAAATAGTTTATCTTAGGCACAGCAATTTGAATAGTTTGTTTGATTAATAAAATGCAAACAATATAATACACGGCTGTTAAAATGAAAACAAAACATATAGATTAAGATATGATACAAAGTCATGATATTGATAATTGGCTCATCTTTTTCTGGTCAGAATTTAAATAACACTGGTCAGAATTTTTATTAAATGGTCAGAATATATCGGTCAGAATAAACAGTCATAATTTAAACGAAATTAAAAAAAACCTAACCTTACCTAACCTACAAACCAAAATTGTTTTTAAATATTTTGACCGTTTAATTTTTTTTATTCTGACCAAAAATTGATTTAAATTCTGACCATTTAATTTGTTTCCTTTATAATTTGGCTGTCGGCATAAAGTGGAAAGAAAAACAAGAATAAAAGTTTTTGTAATGTGAAATGACGAATAAAAATATAATAATATTGAATATGGCAAACAATCAACAAAATAGCGTAACAGACTGTGAAAAGATATTATAAAAACGCAAAACATGAATTAATTAAATAATATAAGGATCACTGAAGCTTTTTATTTTTGATTGATATTTACCTTCTTAGGTCAGTTCTTGTTGAAACCGTTACCAGCCGCTACAGTTTTAAGCCCCACTTTGCAAATCTGTTGAGATCTGCTTTTATTTCGACTTTCAACTTTTAAAAAAAATGGAAAAACCATTATTAAAGCTTTTTCAAAAGTTTTTTAATTTTAAAAATATTCATTTAAAAGGGTAAAATATTGTTATATATCTGCAAATTCAAATTAGTTTTAATATTTTCGTATTTTTGTAGATGTAAGGTTCAACGAAGGATACAATATCTTAATGCAGTTTTTCATTGATTCAAACGAATAACTGTAGAAGAAACCAATAAACATCATAGTTTTTTTTACGTGGTTGCTTAAATGCTACAATTTTTAATTTTGAGCTTAACTACTGCCACTTAAAATAAGGTATAAAAAAATTGTAGCAATATTTTCATAACTATATCTAGTTAAAATCGTGGTAAGATTAATAGCATTTCATAAGTGGAACAACGTACTTTATAAATAAATTTAAAAAGCAATACAACAAAAAATGAACTATCCTTAACGATGTTAAGTCGGCAACATTCCATCATAATTAATTACACGAATACAAACTGCGATTACTTAACGAAATTTAATAAATGAAAAACCATTAATCACCGAAGGGGAAGGGGGCGTCAATGCTCCGTTGGGATTTGATCCCATTGAAACCTGTTGATATAACCTAGCTGTAATTTAATTTTGGGACTCAAATATTAAGGGCTACTCACACATACTAACGTTACTACGTAGATAATTTTAACTTCCATGTTATGGAAAATATTATATCAATCGTTTTGTTCATTCGTTGGACTTTTACGAATAACATTTTTTTTTTTTTTTAACCATATCCGCTCCCAATGTGGAGCATATGGGCTCCTAATGGAGTTTATCTCAACAGAAGTGTTTCTACGAGAACTGCTTGTTACTCAGTTGCTCAACCTCTCTTTTTCCAAAGAAAGTATGGATAGACGGATAGGGCTAGGACAGGATTAGTAGTAAGCTAATTGCTCTCGATACGCCCCGTTCATAGGATAGGATGGGTGAAAGGGGGAAATTCAAGACATCACATACATCCATGCCTTCGAACAGAAATTCATAAATCGATTGAAAAATCAATTTATAAAACTGTCCATACCGGGATTTGAACCCGGGCCCTCCGTAGCCGAAGCCAACAACGTTGACCACTCAACCACACAGGCGGCATTTTTTTAGTTAATAAAAAAAATAATATTAATTTTTTTTTATCCATGTCCGCTCCCAATGTGGATCTTATGGCCTCCTAATGGAATTATCCTAACATAAGTTTTTTCTATGAGACCTGTTTGTTACTTAGTCGCCCAACCATTCTTTTTCGAATTATATAGAATACGATACATAATTACAACAACCAAATACAAACGTTAAAATAAATTAAGCCTCATTATTAGAGTGTATAAAATAAATTTGAATGCTCCATTTATGCCCCCCCCCTTTAATGGTTTGCGACCTAGGCGGTTGCATCTTTTACCTGTATGATGGTGCCAGCTCTGCATTTCATTTTAATAAATTAGGTGATTCCTGGTTTCATTAACGGAATCAGTAACAATAAGTATGAAATTGAGAAAGTAATATTTAATTTTACGTTATTTCATAATTGTAACTACCTATTTCGAAGCTCACCTTCCAGTTGTAGAGAGTATTTCAATTGTCACTAAGTATCATTGGAAAGAAATAGCCGTCGCATGGAATCTAGTGGAAACTCCTTAACTGGACCCCCTCTCTAGTTTTCGTTTGAATACAGTTTTACCAACTTTAATTGATTCTATCTGTAGTGTCTGCTGTTCTAAGTAGAAGTGGAACTTTATCAGTGACCGAAGTTTCCCTTCGTTCTCAGATTAGATTGCTATTACTACTGCGAATAATCGGATCTACGGAGATAATCCTATACGGACCAAACGTCAGTGGCGTTCATTAAATATACGTCGTAATCTACAGTGCATTTAATAATCCTAACCAGCGATGTGCTGCAAATACGTTAACAAGAGGCTCGCTTAATGACAGAGCTTTTCGCAGTGTTCTGGGGAAAGTGTGGATTTTTTATCACTCTTATACAATTTAATGCTGAACGAATGTGTTAATATTATGTAAAAATATGCAATTCACCGTAAAATAATCAATAATCAAAAATGTACTACAGTATAGCCTAACCGTCGTAGATAATATATACTACATATGTCAGAAGGTAGATACTGATTTGAAAGGAAAAAAATATTTAACAAGAGACTTGTGTTAGCTCCTCTGAACCTTCTCCAGCCCACTCCTAATATATACCTACTAAATTGAGTTAAGTTTTAAAACAATGCAATAATGAATATTAAAAAATGGAAGATTTTAATATTTCATAGTCAATCACAAAATTTAGATACATTCAAAGCTTACTGATTTTTATATGCGTGCTTTTTTTTTAAAATATATTTTTTTATTGCAAATATTAAAATGCCATACAAAACATCAATGTAGATTTATTTACCTTATATAGGTTTTTTCATATTTATGAACAATTAACATAATAATAATATGTATTGATTTGACTGACGAAATTAATGTTTTCTCTTAATATAACGTTACTTTAAAAGTAGAATAAAGTAGCGAATGATAGAAAAAGACAAAAAAATCTTAACATCAATTTGCGTTTTTAAATAAGACAATCGTACTTTCAGTGTATTAAAAAAACAATTTAACGTGTTCACTGTCAATTCTACGTGAAAATGCATTATGTTAAAAAAATTGAATATTTCTTGCTAGTAATTAAACAAATCGATAAAAATCGACTGATGATACTCGTGATGAGCAAAACCGGGTTTGATATGCATTAAGGAAGTAAATTGTTAGGACTAAAGGAAATCAATAAATAATTTATTTACAGCGTAAAAAGTAATGAATAATACAAACAAATGCCTGTTCCTCTATTATGAATTATATTCAATATGTAAGAATAAAGAAAACCACTAATAAATAAACGAGAAAGAATTTAAAAACTAATTTACTGTTGATATGTTATAGCTATAAAATTTTATGATATGAATATAAAAATATTACGTGCAAACGCAAAAGGAGAGACATTGTTTTACATTCACGAGTTATTAATAATTTTTACATACAAATCATATTTATACATTTTTTAAAAATATTTTAATGAATGCTATATCTATCTATCTTCTCTGGGGTTTGTAATCATTATTTGCCGTTAGTGTGGCAATAAACACTATCTCACCACTGATGAGTGATGACTATTAATACATTTAATTGATAATGTCATTTCTACAATATTAAAATTAGGTTAATTATGTGTTTATTAAATTTGAAATTTAAATTAAGTACAGTATGAGTAAAAAATGTATTGGTTATTTTCGCACATATTTCAAACCGATATTTCACGGTACGGCCGAAATTATATAGTGTGTTATAGTAACTCATATTTATATGACGATTAAGTTAGTAAAAACCAGCTTTAAAAATTGAGCAAGTGTGGACTTAACTCTATATGATTCGCGTTTTACGTGGAGATAGACGTTTATAGCGCGCATGATGACCTTTACGTGATTTATGCCTCACCCAAAAGCCGTTCCGTCGTAGACACGCCTTCTATGGGCGTAACCCACAGCGTTACGGAATTACTCGGCGCTCTTTTTTTGTTAACAAACGAAATTATTTTCAAGTTACACCTCATGTGGGAAAAACACGCGGCTTACCACATATGGGGACTGCGGATTACGACCAATACAAATGGGCTCTTTATTGTTACAGGTCACTGTTACGAACAATTCTTTTGGCAGAGTTCATTGACGTAATAAATTATCTGGAATGCTTATTTTACCTTTCGCCATAGCCAAGTGGTATCGTTATTAGTTCTACAACCCAAGGGTCATGTCGTGAATATATATATGATATATGATCAAACTATGTTCCAGCGATATTCGCTACCGATATAGAGCATATGAAATTTTAATTGAGTAAGTTGTTTCCCAAGAACTGGTAATTATTTTATCACTCAACCGATCTTTTACGATATGGGAAAAGGTAGCTAGTTAAGCTCACTCATCTCATACTATATAATCCATCCTAAATGATAGATGGTCAATATAACAGATTCACTCAAAATACTTTAAATATCTGAGACGTTTTCAACATTATAGCGAGCTGTATTTCATTAATAAAATTGAAGAACGTGACATAAAAACAACGCATATCGCAAAACTTTTTTACAAAAAATAAAGAGAGGGAAAAAATTCCAAGCCGCCATACGTCAAATAGGAATCTGTGCCGGCTCAACAACGGAGCGTAGGGCAGACGCATGTATGCATCGCATGTGCCTGTGCTTTTTTAAAATGTAATACAACATATGTGCTGCCCTACGCTGCGTGGCCTGCGTCTCATCAGTACGGCCTCGGCTGCTTTAAAAGGTGATCGAAAATTTGACTCCCAAATTTCATTTTCTTAGAGCCAACTATGGCGCCTATGTGTACGAAATTATATTTAATTAATTAATTTATCAATTAATCTAATTATTAATTAATCTCTATATCTCTATATTTCTATATCGCCGCCTGTGTGGTCGAGTGGTCAACGTCGTTGGCTACCGTTACAGAGGTCACGGGTTCGAATCCCAGTACGGGCAGTTTTATAAATTGATTTTTCAATCGATTTATGAATTTCTGTTCAAACGCATAGATGTATGTGATGTCTTGAATTCCCCCTCCCACCCATCCTATCATATGAACGGGGCGTATCGAGAGCGATTAGCTAACCACTAGTCCTGTACTAGCCCTTTCCTTCTATTACTACTCTCTTTGAAAAAAGAGAGGTCGAGCAACTGAGTAACAAGCAGTTCTCGTAGAAACACTTATGTTGAGGTAAACTCCATTAGGAGTCCATATGCTCCTCATTGGGAGCGGACATGGTAAAAAAAAATATTTCTAAAAAAATACAACTTTGCAAACCCGGCTCATTCCAAAGTTGTTGAAACATGAACCATAAATGTAATTTGGTAAATAAAAATAAATGTTGAAAATATTTTAATAAATCAGTCTCAAATATAAATACAAAACATCTAAAATATCATTTCAAAGTAATGTAAGACTAAAAATACTTTTAAAATCTACATTGTTTTTCAAAATGACATTCAAGTTTCATTTTTTAACCATTTTGGAATAAGCCGTGTTTGCAAGTAATACCCTCATATGTACAAATGGCTGAGGTATACCAGCTCATGGCGGTCGGCATATCTAGATTTTGGGATGTAATAAATTCATAATATTACATTTTTATTGCAGCACTACATGGAAGTATCAAAAAACCAGTATCAAATCAATTTTAAAACAGTTTAAACAAACAACAGCACTACAGTGTTCTCTTGTATTAATGATTTGTCCGTCTCGCAGCTTAATTACAGGTTGCTCGTGCTTTGGAACCTAGAGCCGTTTCTTAACGAACTTCTATTTAGAAATTCAATGATTTATAAAACATCCGGCCGTTTATTTCAATGACCGTAGACGTACTTTTAATGATTAGTTAGTTGTTTTTCAAACAAATTTATCAATTAGAGATCATTTTTCGGCTTTTAAAATACTTATTGAAGTGACGCTGATATTCGATATGTATGAATGATATTTTTTACTTGCGGCATTATCTGTACACTTATTACAATTGCATCAGTTACGGTGGTATAATATATCATAGTAACTTAATGTCAAGTGTCAGGGACAAAACTTGATAATATCTAATTTCATTTTTTCACCGCAGGTACTGGACCGTACCGGAAAAAGTTAATAAGTAATTTATTTATTGTTTAAAATTAAAAGTATGGTACATGACATAACAGCTTACGCCAATTCGCCATGTACTTGACAAATAAAAGGCACAGAATATAAAATAAAATTACATAATACATAAAAATCAACACAAAAAATCAAGAAATAAAATAGTAAAATTTCACAAACAGTTCACAAATACTATTACTAAAAATGTCTACTTCACTAGGCAATGCGTTGATCAATCGAACGGCCCTAGGAGCTGGTGACTCATACCTCCTAAGCGAGGTATAAGTTTTTATAAATAAAAGTTTTCGCTCATAATTTCGCCCACGTGAAAATAAATTGGGAGCATGTAAATTAAAAGTCATGAGAATTTCAGGATTATTAACTCGGCCCCGAAGGAGAAGAGAAAAATGCTTTAAGCTTGAAAACGATCTTCGAGCTTCAAGAGAGTGAAATGATAACATTACTAAATAGTTCTAAAAGTAATAGTAATAGTGTTAGTAATAGTTCTGAGTAAACGTAAAAGAAAAATTTGAGCTTTCAGGCTAACGACTGTTAGCGGATAGTTTGAGTATTTTATGTTACAAATAATCACCAGAAAACTGTTCTTAGAAAATAAGCTCAAAGATTTTTTTATCCATGTCTGCTGCCAATGTGAAGTATGTGCAGTGGCGGTTCTAGGTACTGGGCTAGGTGGGCTAAGCCCGACCTGCATTTTTCACCCAAAACTTTAGATGGCTGAATAAAAATGAACAGCAATTCGGCCGCTGAACAAAATAAATACATTTATAAGCGTAACTAACCTTTCCCAAATGAATACAATATCTTTGTTTTAATTTTCCTCTGTCAATATAAAACAATTTTACGTCTACCTACAATCATATTCCCGATTGTGTTTTGTATTACAATTTTAAACTGAGCCGGCACAATAACCCTATAAATACTTCACAGGGAAAAGGCAACGTCACTCTGGCAACACCACTCAGGGGCTATTCGATGCTTAGACCGTAACCACAGACAATATTTCTTTACACTGGGGCGCAATCAAGCACGATTAGATTTTTTTTGTATTTGTATGTACGGAAACGTCATCAAACACAAAGGATTGTGTTTCAATCTGTCAAGCTTCTGTTGATCGTTGGGGGCTAAACACAATCTGCCCATTACGCATACTTATGCATTGAAACACAAAACCTATATCGTTGTATTGTATGAAAGTGACAGGTATTGACTTTCAGTGTGACAGTTCTGTATTGCTTTTAGTAGGTACTTGTTATTTCACTTTGAAAGAGACGAATTTAAGGATTCCGTGTTATTATTCTATTATTTCTTAGTTACATTAGCATTGATTTTATTATATAATAATTTATGCATTGCAGTAGTATCGTAGTATTTGTTAATTTGCTTGTAGATTAATGTATAAGGTGAAGTAGAAATATGCTTTTCTCTAGCCCACCCAAGATTTTAGGTCAGGAACCGCCACTGAGTATGTGGCCTCCTAATGGAAGTATCTCAACAAAACCTTTACTACAAGAACTGTGTGTTTTTTACTCAGTCGCTCAACTCCTCTAATTGAAAGAGAGTAGTAGGGATAGAATTATATGGATAGTACAGGACTAGTGGTAGGTTAATCGCTCTCGCTACACTCAATTATTAAAGGATCGGAAAGGAATTTTTTGACATCACAGAAAAACCCATGCCTTCGAACAGAAATCGATAAATCGATCGAAAAATGCTCTCCGTACTGGGATTCGTGCCCGTGAAGTCTCGTGAAGGCACGGATGCTCAACACACTGACAAATATTAATTAGTCACCTTAATAATTGCTAAGTATGATTTTTAAATAGAATTAATATAGTAGAGTTGTATACTGTTTTTAATTTAAGTTAATTTATTCCACTAACTGCGTACCGCGACACGTTGTTTTGTTTCTTTGAGAAGAATCTTTAGTCTGAAGGTGCTTTTCAAACAAGCAAAAAAAGTGTGAAAAAATGTTAATAAACGTTCAGTAAAAAAGTTATTACAATTAACTTTCACATTAAAAATATATTTTCACAAATTTAATACCGAATCCATCGAAAATATTATTAATTATTAGCAATTCGGAATACGAAAAAAGAAATACAACTATAACGTTAATATTATAGTTTGGATATGCGTATATTAAAAAAAAAATGAAATCTATTATTTATATTACGTTTATAAAAAATAAACATATTTATTAGCGCATAAAAGAACTTAATAATAAGCCTCCGACATATAGTTTCCTTACAGTCATTAAAATATCTATTAAACAGCAAAATAATGTAAGAATATATTTCAAGGAATAAAATGGTCAAATAAAATTCACTTATACGCGACTCAAATGGAAAGCTTATTTTGTATACTTTGCATAACTTCTTGTTAAATTGTAAAAAGTTGATAAAAATATTGCTATTGCCTTTAACCCTTGACTCGAAAAGAATTCGCAATTATTCCGTTAATTTACAGCGTTTCGTATAATGTCACCGAAGCTCATTTCGGAGCTTTTTATGACGGTAATTAAGCAGTATTATCGCAAAGCTTTCACGAAAGCCTACAAGGTTCCTTAATATAATATCACAAATAAATAAATTTAATATATACTAAGGAATATTTTTTTATGTCCATAAGTTTGCGACTTTTATATGAAAGAATTTTGTTTTCTTTTTTTACGGTTGACTTGATAAATTATTTTATATAGCTGATATGTAAAAACTGTCTGATACACGTTTTTGTATTAAAAGTAATCATAGTGTTTTAAAAAAAACTTTGACAGATTCACTATAAAAGTAAAATTATCGGCCTTCTGAAGAGGGCATGGCGTCAGGTCGAAATTTTAGTCTTCTATTGATTTTTATCAATAAGATATTTTTGGTGTTGCTATTTTTATCTTGTTGAAATTGAGTTCTGACAATTAAAACAATACATTAAGTATCTGCTGTTTTAAACAAAAAAGTAACTTATAGCCTCATTTTAATTATAAATTATTCCAGCGATTGAAAAAACTGGTAAATAGGAAGGCAGATTTAAAACGAATCAACAAAAAAAAAGTAGCAAAATTCTAACTAGAATTTGTATGTAAGCTTAAATTATTTATTCGAATTTGGTTATGATACATACAAATGGTCTTGACATTTATTTATTTAATTAAACATGATATAATTATGATCCATGTATAAGCTGACTGCAACGTGAATCATCATTTCAATCAAAAAAAATCAGTAGGCAGTAATATCATTTGATCAACTCAAAATGGGATTAAATTCGTCTGATAAAAAACAATCACCCGATTCTGTACCAGACCACACAAAATAATAAATTTAATCAAAGATTTACACCTGTCGCTCGCGAATCGCGCGTCAATCGGAGGCTATCATTCCTCCTGCACATCACTGCAGATGAAACGCAGTCCATGCCGTCTGCCAGGGTTCGATTCCCGTCACAAAACCAGTCCCGGCACTCTCAAATTCAGTTGAGGCAAGCGGCCGCTCGAGTCAGCACGCATGCGCCGTGACGCAACACAGCCTCCATCATTCGGCCGCGATTATTTTGAATCGAGTATATTTTTAGCAGTGACCACTGAGTAGAAAAAAAAGTGTGAATATCAAATAAACAAGCAGTCATTGTCGTTAAATTTGAAACAACTACTGAATATTCGATTGTGATTTATTTAATTGTGAATATTATTGATAAAACACGCGTTTAATATTTTATTATATATTAAACTCATATATTATGATCGGTTTTATAACGATATTATTATAAAAAAAACTATCAATAAGTGTAAATTAATAAGTGATTTAGTTTTAAAGAGTTGATAACTGAATAGTTAGAATTATAATTAAAAAACAAGTGATCGTTTCGTTGTACCTTTTGTTTGTCCCTTTAGTGTCTGTGCAAGTTCACCTGTTCTCACATATTGCAATTCTCTTCGAGAGGAATATCATCGAAAAGTGTGTATGTACATACAGTGCTAAATGTAACGGTAACAATCGAAAGCTTTATGAATATCCTTGTTAAGTTTTAACGTCCTAAATGGTTTATTCCACCGTGATGCAAGCTGCTCAAAGAGCTTTTTAATATTGCAATAAGTTGTACAAAGTGTTAAAGAAGAATACCATATTATAGTGAAAAAGTGCGCTTTATTACTGGAATATACTATTTGGATTATCTATTTATTACTTCTGGTAAGTTTTGTTTTCATATCGATTTTTTTTTATTCCATTGGTGGTAAAAATTTCATAGTATTAACTATAGTTAAAATAAATTACACTACCTAATAGATTAACAATATGAATGGGTGTTTACTGTAAACAATAAACTCAATTTAAATCATTCAAATTGTGTATATTTCAATATCAACACGAAATTCACATTTCGGTATCTTCAAGCAATCAAGTGCACAGAAGAATGATGCAAAACATTACTTAGACGTAAAATATTAAAATGTGTTTCATAAAATATAATTTTTGACCAATCTTTCTTTCTTCAGTGCATTCATTGTTTTTGCAACGTTTCTTTATGATAAAATCGTGTTTCATAATATATTATTTGTATTAATCTTTCCTTTTCCTTGTTATATATCGTAACTTTTTATTTTATTTGTTAATTAACTGTCAATCAAAAATTAAGTTAGATTAATGAAATTTTATACAGCATAATATCTGATGTTTTGACATAATGTAGATGAGATACGATCATTAACAACGGAAGTATTTGGCATGTGATTTCGACCGTGTTAATGTTAAGCATACAATATTTTTGTTGCAAATCCAAATCGGATGGGAAGTGTGATATCATGAATGAAAAAAAACCAAAAAAACTCATTAGGTTAATCGTCAATACATAATATATTAAATATAATGATGTCACGGATGGCGAGGCGCCAGTGCTCTATTTATTGAGCAACCATCGTTATAATATATTATGAAATATATAGTTATATAATATATTATACAATAAACAAAAAATATGATGCAACTAAATTCATTTCTTTACTGCAGTAAAATCATTCTGATACAAAGTAAAAGTATGTTTTAATATGTATCTATTACTTGCAAAGGGGGCAAATTTATATGAAACTGATTTTAGTGCAGAATCACTTAAATACACTTACGCAAATAATTAACTCACCCGTTTTAAAATAATTGACATATATGACATATATCATCGAGGCAATTAGATATTGTAATATAGGACAAATAGGCGAGTAAATGAAAATCGGTGTTTCTATATTTGACGTAAAACCGTCATTAAAAATGTATCATGATCATAAACGGGTATTTTTATAAAAAACATAAAGATTAAAACTATTAGCTGATTTAGAATATTTCAATTTATCGCTAACGATTTTATTAAAATGTGTGATGGTTTATATCTATTAAAAACAAATACAAATATTTATGCATTTTCGATAGCGTTGTTTCAGAATTGAAAAAAAACATACCGGGATTCTGGTTTAAGTTGTAATAGTGTTAAAATCCCTAACCGCAATACGCAATGATGTACAAACTCGTTCATTTAGATTTAAACGGCGCCTCAAATAATACAAATATAAAACGCTTCACAGGTTTTTGAGCGAATACATTGGAGCGTTTACGCCCTCGTTAATAAACGCTGATCTAAATTAACAACAATAATTAAGTGGTTATTTTAAGTTATTTATTATAGTTCTGTTTGATTGAGTACAAGATTAACTGCGCAAATCACAGTTTCACATAAAGATATCTCTACATAAAAAGGCTTAATAAAAGTTGTTTTTTATTGTTGTGATGTTGAAATCTTTCTTCGTTCTTCGGATCTGTGCTCCCGTTTTGCAATAAACACGAGAAAAACACGGATACTTCTATTGAGGTGAGGCAAAATAAATTGCCTCGCAAATCGAAATATAATAACAAGTAATCTTGTCGGTGAACCTTTTCTGTTTTTGCGGTTTGCACTTCACAATAATAAATAATAAATTGATAAATTATCAACGGTTTGCACAAGAGCGCATTATGGGAACAATGTTTTTCACACAGTTCACAGATATAGCAATTTGCATGCAGCGGGAAACATTATTTCATGTGATCTTTATTACATGATTAAGGTGATTATATTAGTTTCCATGACATTTGCATGACCAAATAACATTAATTTGTTAATAATAACTATTGAACAATGTTAGACATGGTAGAATGAGTAGATTCTCAAAATATTTATCATAATCATGTTGTATTTTAATATAATACAAAACATATTTTCCTAAACGTGAAAAGAATAATCAGTGCAGGCTAACTTAAAAACACTCTTAGATATTTTGTTATTTTATTGGTAACTACAACTTTCCAATTAATTATAATTCCCGAGCATTAAAACACGTTGGATCCCGGAGCCGTGTTTTCACGTGATGGGCTATGCTTTAAAATAGAGCCATCATTGTGGTATCAAGCAACATTTTGTATAGAAGACTCAGTATAATCATTATAACAGATACTCAAATTATTCTAAATCAGTCTTTTAATTATTACTTTTATTAAAAATAGTAACTGATTTTACCAACCAAAATTTAAGGATATCATAACGCATTTGATGCGTCCATTTGTCCTTTTGAAGATTACATGATGGTGCAGTCACTGAGTTCATTTTCAATTTTAGCTTTAAATATTCTATAAAAAAGAATGTCAAAAAGCATTTCTAAAAATATTTTGTTACTAATAGCAGCAAGAAAAAATAAATAAGCCCAATTGAACCTGCAAGGTGGGCGCCAAGCAAAAAATGGAGTAAGACTCGGTACATGTGCAAACATTGTAATATGGCTTTCCATAGCAGAAAATTCTAGCAATATTACCATTTATAATTGAATAGTAATAGTCTTTCAAATAACCACAAAAAGTTTCATTTGATTTGACTTTGTGGTTTCACAGTTATAGTCTTTTTAGTAAGTCATTAAGAAAAAATGCAATTCTTCAAAAATAAGCTGGGCACACGAGACAATTTTACTTGATTTGGGCCGGGGCCGAAAGTGTTAAAATAAATTAGTTTATCTCAGTTATCTGTTTTTATTTGCATATTTACTTGATAAGCTTGTGAACATGAGTAAAAAACCGTATTCGTCATATTGATTGGTGAAATCACTGGACACTTTTTTAAGCCATGTTTGATCAAAATGTTAAGTATATGAAGTTTATCCCAAGAGAAGAGTTTCTACAAAAACGTATGGTTACTCAGTAGCTCAACTTTTCTTTTCAAAGAGAGAAGAGATGGTTGAAGGGGTAAGGGAATTATTACGCATCGCAGAAATCTATCGAACAGAAATACATAAATCGATTGAAATCGGATTTGGACCCGTGTTCTGTAACCGAAGCCAACGGCTTTGACCACTTAATAATGAACCCGATATGTACTTGGGCAATAGGATTGCGAACAGGAAAAAATCTCAAATAGTCGAAGATATAATCATTATTTTGCAACAGAAAATGTGAAATTAATATAAAAAATATATTTCATTACTTTTTTCCAATTGAGAACGCGGCTTATGTTTTTTTACCTTAAGTGTACCGCGGCGAAGCTTTCAAAGAACATTGTGATAACTCTGAGCTTAATTAAGGTGCGGGCATTGTGACCAACAAAAAAACACCAAGAAAAAGCTCACATTTGAATGCATTGCAAGTGGGGTGTAAAAAAAAGTTTTCAACAAACAAACAGGTGCAGCAGAAGTCCGTGGATAATGCAATTTGACTGCAGTAAATTATGATAACGCACTAGGTGCAAAGGTAATGAGGTTTATGGGCTTTATCTTTGTTTGTTGATCTATTGAAAGTAATGAAGTTATAATCATTATATTTATCTAATGTAAAATTATGTTTTTCGGTTATTTTAATCTTTATGTGCCAAATTAGGTCTCGCTTAGCGAAAATCATTTTGCACCAAAAGTTTATATGTATATACTAGTATTTATTTGCCACCATCACCGGAGACAGATAGATGTTATTAAACGTTGGAAGTTGAATATTGAAAATTAAAAGAATCCCCGCTTAGAGTGGATGTCTCACAAAAAAGTATTTTAATAAATAGTAATGTTTCAAATAAATACCGATTTTATCAATTATGTATTAACAAATAAGCTGATTTTTTCATATAGATTCATTCTCAAGACTCTTCAGATCTCAGTGATTGGCGTTAATTTTTTTTTTATATTATTACTTATTAGGAAACTATCGATGTTTTTAAATTTATATGCTTAAGATGGCACGAACAAAACAAGTAAGGAAAACATACAATAAAGAGTATGAGGATATCTTAAAAAATAACAAAGCACAATCATTGTGATCTTAAATTTCCTAACGTTGGTAGTGTCAGATGATTATCTGAATTGTAAACAATTAACATTTTTTATTATGACATACTTTGTAAGGAAGCATGAAACAGAAAACTTCAGGGGTTCTTAGGTTGAGTTGTCGGACACAGTGTTAAGAACCCCTGTTCTAGAGTTACTTTTGAGCACATGAAAAGGATTTGTATACATTTATCTGGATAAAAAAAAAATATTTGTTATTATTTATTAAACGTCAGATTTTGAAAATCGATTTTTAGTAATCTGAAAACATTTTGATACTTGAAATATCTGACTCATAACGTTTTCTAAATAAAGCATTTCTTTATTTAATGAAAATTTTTAATGCACGATTTGAGTGTCTGTTATATTTCAAACTCACAACACTGCTTTATGGCAATACATTTCCAGTTAGCCTATCCACGAACCGACCACGCTTAATGAGTTTGAAAGCTATCTATCATATATTTATATAGCATATGTAAATTGTCTTGAATATCAACTAATTTGTTTTATTAATAATAAATCAATAATTTTTATAATTGCCGTCAAAATTGAGTCATTGAAAACGAAATGAGAAATAGAACATTTAATTTATTAAAAATGGACATATTCAATTCGTGAATAGAAAAAAAAAACTATGATATTTTTGTGGGTGTATCATTGTAGAATAACAGGTTCAATGTATTTTTTGCGACTGTGTGGGATGTTTCGAGGCAGTATTAAAACATGGATAAGATGTAAATTTTGTGATTGATTGATTTTACTAAGAGGACATACAAAAATGTATGTTAATGTGTCAAACTTTTTTTATTCTTTGAAAAATGGTTATGCAAAAGTTTGAGGGGCATGTTTTATTACGTAGGAATTTTTAAATGATATATTAAATTGAAAAAAAAACATGAAAATCGTTTTATTGTCTTACTATGTAGATACAAAATTGTACTTTTAATAATATGTTATTTTTTATTGCTTCGGGGTTAAAAAAATATTGCTGAGAGTCATTTCACTGTGGTATAATTATTAATTACCCTCGCAGGCAATCATTATTGAGAAAATCAATCATTTTATGCTACTCATTAACATCTCACGCTCTTCCGCGAGTTTTGCGTTTAATCCTTGCTAGAATTGTTAATAACTGATTGAAATAGATATTTCTAAAAGGATATTCTGTAATTGCGCTTTTATTATAGAATGCAATTATGACCGTTAAATGCTAACTACTATAAAAAGACACATACATACATAAAACTGTAGTATGCACCTTGAGCAGTGGCTCTTCAACTACAAATAAAAAAAATATTCTCCTATTAACCATTTGAATACCAAACGGACACAAGTGTCCGGAACACATGCAAGCGAACACGGATGTCCAAGACATTTAAAAAACCAAATACTTGGTATTCTAATAGTATATAAGCAATATTTTGATGAATATGTGTAGTGCCATCTATACTGAGTCAATATAGGTTTTTAAAATATCTTATTCAAGTGTATATTAGGCAAAATTATTTTTCTCAAAAACACGCAGTATCTCTGGGACATATTAATGATTTATTTGCGCGGTATTCAAACGGTTAAACACCATTTAGGAGCCCGTTAATATTACTATAACTCTATTGACTAAAAATGCGTTTCATCCGTGGAATAGAATTTAGCAAACTATAAAAATGTATCAAGAATCGATATGAAAAAAAAATATTACTGACTGGTTAAATATAGCCAATAAGTCACGCTGACTTGGTGCTTAACACGTTAATTAATAAGGCAAGCCTTAGTGCTTTTTGAAAAACTGTGGCGTCATACGGAGAGCGTAAAGACTTGTACAGATAAGACATCTGTCAATAATTAAGTAACGTACTTCAGAATATTAAAGTGTCATATTTTGGGTAGCTTTCCGAGATAATCTCAGCATTAAAAACTGATTGTAAGCATTTTGTTGTTACACCACGAGAAACGTCTGCTAGTACCGAACGTGTAGCCGTGGCCATTGGCGGATCCAAGGGGGGGGGGGGCATGGGGGCCATGGCCCCCTCCTTGGGAGAATTTATTTTCCATTTTTATAATTTATTAAAACTTTATTTTGAAATGGGCCCTTTAATTGTTTAGTTTACTATGTTTTATAGAATACATACTTACTTAATTATGTATTGACTATTTTTATATACACCCAATCTTTTTTTACGCGATACATTGGAGGAAGGTGGCGCGTAAAAAAAACCTCACTTTCGTATGATTTGATAAATTGGTTCCAAAAATCAAAATATCGCGTAAAAAAGTATCAAAAATGTATGAAAAAAAAAATTGTTCCTCAAATTAGCGCAAAAAATATTTTTTTACGGTGCCGTCCAAAAAAATCGCGTAATTTCAAAATCGCGCAAAAAAAATCGCATAAAAAAAGGCTTTCATCCATTTTTGAATGTATTATTTATGTATCATGCTTATTTTCAAATTGAATGGCCCCCTCCTGGGACAATTTCTGGATCCGCCACTGGCCGTGGCGGACGGTAAGGAGAGTTGTCATGGCTTAAAAAATACTTATGAATGAATAGCTTATATATGTATAAAAAAACATCGCTTTTATTTAAAGTGCTTAAGTAATCTTAGTTTGAGTTTGAACTGACTTGATGTCAGATCAAATCAAATTGCGGACATGCATAAAACATAACATTTGCACACATTTCTTAAGTTAAGCATTTTAAATGTATTATAAAACTGTAAAAATGCTTTAAATATGTGAAATAAATATATACATTTATGTATCAATTTATTTATTGATTTGGTATTTACTTGGTAGGACTCCATTATAAGCCGAAATAGCATCAGATCATAAATAAAAAAAACTGTAGAATTAAATAGGTTGATATTTTTACCCTAATATTACATATCTATCAATTCCTTTTATTTAGGAAAAGGAACGAAACATTTAAAAATAATAAAAAGGAGGTTCTTCGAAACCTCTAAAATTGATAGTAGTTTAATTAAAGTTACTTGTATATGATTGGAAGATACAAACATATTCAACTAACTATATTTTCATAAAAAAAGTTCAAACTGGGCTTTAAAATGTTTTATTTATATGTAACGTAGCTATTAAGCTTAAAAGCGTTCTTGAATTTATTATAGTGTAAATACTAAAATCGAAGATAAACTATGGTTGTAATTTTTTAATATTAATTGCTGCGCAATTTTTAGAAACACTGATTTACAGGTAACCTGTATTTCAAACAAGATTTCAAAATGCGCGCGAAAGATGCGCAAGGCAAAGGTCCGTTTCACGAGTTGAAATGGTTTCAAAACCACATGCATATAAAATGGAACACTCGCCAAGAACTAACTCACAGTATGAAGAAAAAAGCTATACATAATCTTGCGGAGTAAAGCTGATTTTCAACGTAAAAAACTGAAGTGGTGAGAGAATTATAAGAGTAAGATGGAATAAGTACGCAGATAGTTAGGTTGTATTAATACAGTATGATTTATTATTCTATCAAACAATTGAAATGTTTAAATAATTTTTAAAACCACATTGAATCGACGATACAGTGCTATGTAAATATCAAGTCGTTTTAAACCAGTAAAGCACAACCGCATACGGCCCGTTTATTTATTTTTATTGTTGTCCTAAAATGTTTAATCTTAAAAAAAACTACATATTTTGAAAAAGGTAAATTATTGAATATAACAAATGGGAATAACCTTTCCCGTTAATGAAGCAGAATAAATCGGTTAATAGACATAACATTACTGATACAAATACACAAAAGTCGCTGAATTATAAATATAAAATTAATATCTCAATATATCACGATGAAAACATTTTTTGTAAATAAGTCCTATACGTAATCTTCTTTTTGAACGGTTTCAAAAGAACACGGTCAAATATAATATAACTTATCGCTCATTTATTTGTTTTACACGGCTGTTATACGTGAAGCGTACCCCCCGTGTAAATAAAGGATTGATTTTTTTTTTTGAAACTATCATATTCTTGTTTTTATGTGACCCGCTAGAAGAAAAAGGTTGTGGAAGCCTTCTTGTAACTTTTTTTTCTATTGAACTATGTTCTGTGGTTTATTGGTAATAGCATTGCCTCAGCGATTAGGCGGTTCTGGTCAGTTTCAAATAAAAATTATTTTTTTTGGATCTTAAACTATGGCGTATGTGATGTCATTCGTTTCTCCTTGGTCCTTGAGTTAATCTCGAATGATTCAAAATAAGTTCTCAACTAGATTATCTCGAATAAATTCCAAAAATAATATTTATGGTGTATTAGTATAAACTATAAAATAAAAGGTTATTTTTATATAAATGTACATACTTAGAAATCGTAACGGAACTTTTTAACATAAATTATTGTTAGTAAAATTGGTATAAATCAATTAGTTAGCCGCCCACATATTTTAGTTTGGCTTGCTACTTCGAAACAATAAACATGTATAATATCCCATTAAAGTTTTATAATAAATACGTACTAATGGTCTTCACAGCTTTCAAAATGTCTGTCATGTAAATTGTAACAATTACGTCTGGAAATAGAGTTGTTGTTTAGTAATAATAGTATTCAAATACACAAGTCGAGACATCCTCTTCTCTATCATGTATGTGGACAGGTTTCGCTAAACAACTGGATACATACATCAAGGACGAGCAATTAGAGTATGCTTGCTATATCATTAGCATCGTGTATCGAATGTTTAAAGTGACACTTCTTTACATATCTAGTTTTTAGATTAAATTAAAAAGAAGAAGCCTTTCATATCATATTTTTTAGTGATACCGCTGTATTGATTAGCATTTACTGAGAAGATAATGTTGTAAGAACGCTAGCTGAGTTTTAAATTATGATGGCAAAATATAAATATGTTTTTTTTTTTTTTTTTTTCCATGTCCGCTCCCAATATGGAGCATATGGACTCCTAATGGAGTTTATCTCAACAGAAATGTTTCTACGAGAACTGCTTGTTACTCAGTTGCTCAACCTCTCATTTTCCAAAGAGAGTAGGAATAGAAGGAAAGGGCAAAGACAGGACTAGTGGTTAGCTAATCGCTCTCCATACGCCCCGTTCATAGGATAGGATGGGTGGGAGGGGGGAATTCAAGACATCATATACATCCATGCTTTGAACAGAAATTCATAAATCGATTGAAAAATCAATTTACAAAACTGCCCGTACCGGGATTCGAACCCGTGCCCTCCGTAGCGGTAGCCAACGATGTTGACCACTCGACCACACAGGCGGCCCAGTATTTATTTTAATTATGCCCAGTACTTATCATTTTTTAATCCATGTCCGCTCCCAATGTATACCATACGTCCTCCTAATGGAAATATGTCGACAGGAGTTTTTCTACAAGAACCGCTTGTTTTTCAGTTGCAACCTTTCTTTTCGAAGAGAGTGAGAGAGGGAAGAATACAAGAAAAGGGACTAGTGGTTAACTAATCGTTCTCGTTATACTCCGTTGTTTTGAAATTGGAAGAGTGGGAAGGAATTTTTAGACATCTCAGACACCAATGCTTTTGAACAGAAATCGATGTTAGGAAATTTTCAATACCGGAATACCAATAAAAAAAATGAAAAAATACCTGTATTTTTATATAAAAATATGGACTTCGATCAAAGTTTGAATGTAAAAGAACCAAGACATATTTCAATAAAATTGTTTGCGATGAATTAAAATATTGTAAGACTGCAAAAAGTTGTATCAATATTAACAGATTCCAGATTTTACAAGACTTTCAATATTATGTTACTACCAGTGGCGGATTATCCTATAAGCGCATGAGGCGCGCGCTTGAAGCCTCTGAATCTTAGGGGCCTCAAAAATGGTTTATAATTATATTATCAATAAATATTTTGTTCAGATTTTTATACATTTTACATGAATTTTTTTGACGTCTTTATGCTACCCAAAAAAATAGGGCCTCCAAATTTTATTGCGCCTGGGCCCTCCCTTGTGCTTAATCTGCCACTGGTTATTTGTGAAAATCATCAGATTATGATAAATGTGGTTCTTTGATGGCGTTTTTTTTAATGAAATTCCGAAATGATGATTTTAATTAATTTGGCAGGTATTGCTTAAGTAAGAAGAATAAATACAATAATAAACTTTCTACATTTTCGATTTTAATTTCATAAAAATATAAATAAGAAATATTATTTAAATAATATTGTAACCGTGTAAAATTAAAATAAACAGTATCAAAGTTAATTATATTAAATCGTGTTATTTAAAACAGTAAAATAATTCATTAAATGAGGTAATAAGATGCAAAATTGCAAACCATTGTCAAAAAGTTGTGTTCTGGGTAAAGAAATTTAACTTACAAAATACAGCTAGATTTGTATGCATCCATGAATCGGAATCTTTTTTAATTATGCAAAACGTATACACACCTATTATATGTACGTATTTGATTTCATAATGATTAATTCAATATCGATTAACAATCAAAATTATTATTCGCGACATGACTTTTTTTCAGAAGCTATAAAATACTTCAATCAAATATCAATAAATATTCTTAAAATTGTAAATTTATTAAAAAAAACGTATTCGTATTATGTCAGTCTTGAAATTGAAAAAAGTTCATATTTAGTCTATCTTTTTTTGTTGAAAAATAAAATTAGCTAGCGAAATGTCTTTTGGAATTCGCACACCTGGACAACACTGTTGCTAACACAAATTATGCCGGTGTTTAGTTGTGAATGCCAAATAAACTGCATGGACAATATTTATGATAATATAAAACTGGAATATCTATCTCTAGCTGGTAGTATTTCTCAGTTATACGAATTATTGCTGTATTGAAATCGGAAATATTTTCAAAATATCTTGAACAATTTAAATATGGCTATAAAGTACCAGAAAATAATCATTTTATTTACAGTTATATTTTTTAGTAGACTTGGCTTTATGGCAGTGTACGTTACATGTAAAACAAATTTAGAGATGCGGTGGTGTTATAGGACAAGTTGCTAACCAAAAATTGTTTAATTAAGATTAAAAATTATTTAAAAAATCTAATAATTGTTTTCAAAAAGAATAGTATAATAGTATGTAGGTATTGTCGACTTAATTTTTGTTGAGACAAAAATTAAAAAAAAAAAAAACTACATACGATTTACTCAGAACATGATATTTGGAATTATGGCAGTGTTTTTAAAACACGGTGCGTGAATTGTAAAAATCCACTTGGTACTTGCGAATGGTTGTTTCATTACATTTCCACAAAAAATCTAGCCAATTATTTTATCCATGTATAGCAGGACTTAAGAATTTCTTAATGTATAAGCATGTTCC
The DNA here is from genome assembly GCA_031772345.1 of Himalopsyche anomala. Taxonomy (NCBI): domain Eukaryota; kingdom Metazoa; phylum Arthropoda; class Insecta; order Trichoptera; family Rhyacophilidae; genus Himalopsyche; species Himalopsyche anomala. The sequence goes on from CM062838.1 coordinate 5,203,437, forward strand.
TATAATTCGTGTAATTTTATATTATTATACAAGTAGTTCTCTTGTAGGGCGTAACCAGTTTAATTCTTGGCAAGGAGGCAGTTTTAATAATGGCAAATCGTGATGCATGCATTTAGTTTAAATATCCTTCATTTAGCACATACCTGGATACACCAGAAAAAATATTTTAGTCGGCATCAATGGTTGAAAATAAATGTGGCTTAAGCTTAATCAGAAAATAAATTAACACACTTTTTTAAAATTAGCAAACCTCATTTCAGATTAATAAATGTACACATAAAAACGGTTTTACGATTATTTATTATCGTTTAAATACTCTTTAATGTAGTTTTGTTAGTAATATGATGCCAACAGTAAGTTATTGAAAATCGGAATAAGTTGAAATGAAAGTATATTATTACTTTAAAATATTAACCATAAGACCGATATTTTATCAGCTGTTCACTTTTTTTTGGTTAAATATATTTCGAATCGGATCCGTAGTGCAGTTGTCAACGTCGTTGGCTTCTGTGACTGATCTTACGGGTAGATTTTTTCTTTTTGAAAATCCTTTCCCATTCATCCAATCTTAAAATAACGAGCGATTAGTAAGCCACTAGTACAGGGATGGGGAACAAAGGACCCGCGTGATAAATTATCTTACCCGCTTGATCTTTTAGAAATGATTGTTTTTATTATTAAAGCATTAATAACTCAATCTATGCGACCCGCGACATGACTTTTTTTTTTATTTTTAAAATCAAATTTGACCCACTTGCGAAAAAGGTTCGCCATCCCTGCGCTAGTACTGTTCTAGACAAATCCTTCTATCCCTACTCTGTTCGAAAAAAAGATGTTGAATTACTGAGGAACAAACAGTTCCTTTGGAAGACTATTTGTTCCACATTAGAAGCGAATATGGATAAAAAATCCTTTTTTGAATTTTCATCAATGACCAGTGTTTTTTTTTACGTACAGAGACGTACTTCTTGTCAAGTTTGTTTTTTTTATTCATGTCCGTTCCCAATTTGATGCATATAACTTCCTAATGAAGGTATCTGAACAAAAGTTTTTTTACGAGAACTGCTTGTTACTCGGTTTCTCAACCTTCCCCCTCAGAATAGAGTAAAAATAGAAGGATAGGGCTTAGACAGGACTAGCGGTTTATTAATCGCTCTCTCTTTACTCCATACTATGATTCGAGCCCGTGAGATCCGTCACGAAAGCCAACCACTTTGACCACTGTGCTATGGACCCGACTGTTAGGAAAATGTTTTGTGAATAAGAGACTTTTGCAAAACAAAACAATATATGGAGCATTAAGCCCCGAGTTCTTGTCACAGAGTATTTTTTTACACATTACATTAAAAAAGGACTTAAGATAGGAAAAAATATGTTTACGAATATTGATTTGAAACATTAAAAAAGTATGAGAATTCATGTGCCGGAACGCCGTTTCATCGCATTACGTGGAAAGAAAAGCACTGTATGACTATTATAATGATGAAATGAAAACAAACTATTTTTGCAGTAAAGTGTACATGTCTTCTAGAAAGCATTTGTTAATTTTTAATAACAATTAATTCACTATAATAATATTTTTTTTATTATTTTCAGATTCGTGCTAAAGAAGAAACATCAAGTGAGGAGTGTTTAAGAGATATCAGTGAAAAGTCTTCCAGCGTAATTATTTAAATGTATTTTAATCGTTGAATTAACAACACAATCAATATTTATTACTATAGAAATATGTTTTGGCAAATGTGTTTTTAATGCAATAATTTATTGACGTATTCTTTCATATTTGGAAATTATATTTAAATAAAATTTTATAGCTGTCACTTTTATCAAATATCCAACTGCGATTTTATTGCGGCAAAGCGATTAAGTTTAATATTCTATTGAATGTCATTAAAATCGATAAAACGCTTCTGACTTATTTTCATAATACCTACACTAGGTAATTCATTTTTTGTTCGAGTATATTTACAGCAGAAATTTGTTAACGTCTATCGAAGAAAACGTTTTATGAATAACAATCATCATATTAAAATAAATAACTTTGCATCTTTGCATTGAGTAGTGTTTTGACAAATGTTTAAATTTACACGCTTGTATTTATTATTTAATAGTCGTGTAGAATAAAGGCCCGAACTGAGATACTGAGCCACCCACGTGATACACTATACAAAGAGCCCAAATAAATATATGATAATTAGAGAAATTTTACAAATACAATAATACTTAAATAATTAACTCTTGCCATAACAATAAGAATTTAAGTTAGAATAAATTTTGTTTTAAAAACTGTTGCATTGAAACGAAAGAGACTAGCAATTAATTAAACTGGAGAGTTCAACTGTTGAATTTTTAGTAACCATGTCAACTCTCAATGTGGAGCATATGGAGATGTAATGAAGTTTATCTTAACATATGTTTTTTCTACGAAACCTGTATGTAACTCAATTGTTCACATTCTCTTTTTCGAAGAGAGTAAAGATAGACTGCGCCCCATTTTTAGGATAGGATTAGATGAGAGGGAATTTGACACATCACAGACATATATGTTTTCGAACATAAATCTATAAAATGAATTTTCGTAATGTGATTCGAACCTGTGAGGTCCACAATAAAAATCAATGGCCACAGAACTTTGTATTTTGTAGCCTGTAATTTTGCTACAATATTAACGTTAATTAAAGATAGCTTTATTACACTTAGGGGTCTGTATGATATACGTAATAATAGTATATTCTTGAATAGAAAAACTAAAAGTAATAAAATATTTAAAACTTGTGGATTGATATAAATAACTGTTAATTTATTTAATTCACATTCGTTGTAAGATACCGTATACAATAAAACGTAATTTATTACGTCAGTTTTCAGTAAACAAACACACAAAAGTGATAAAATTCGAATGACAGTGAAATATTGTTTAAAACTAGCGTTACATTTATACTTCTCCCGCTTACATAATAAGATTAATAGACTCGCTTTTAGAATAGTGTACTTATATGATAAGTATATTTTATTCAAAACGAGTATACTTCAAAAATATGCTGAATATGTTGGATGAGTTTTGATTTTAATAACAGGTTCCTTAGTGAAGATGGTACCGTTAGAAGCAAAGTGTTAAACTAAAATAGATTCTATTCAATAAATAATCGCACCCAATTAGCACTTTACGAAATCGCCAATGATTATTGTAGGTGTTAAATCATGTTTTTTTGTACTACGTATAGTATCACATATATCTTTTAAAATTTATCATCATTCGTTCTAAGAAGTAAGTCTCTTAACGTGTGATAGAATGCAGGCAGTACCTTTTTATCTGAATTGATTTTCCTATGTTACAGTGACGTGTTTTTTAAAGTGATTTTTCACCGCCGTATAAACCAACTATAACAAGTTTGCGCTGAATTTATTATACCGAAAAAAAATAATGGTGAATTATGTATAATCTTTTGAAGTGTTTTTTGCGGTTTACTCCAGCTGAGTGCTGTTGCGTTTTTCCCGCGATGTGAAGCAGAAGTGAAGTGCGGTAAAGTCGTTTTTTGTTGTTGTTTTGAAGTTGTGGTTTGTTGAAAAAAATTGCGTTGTGAGATGATGAAGAGGTCCAAGTCTTACGGCTGGTTGCAACAGCTCTTGAAAACAAAAGGAGAGCCTCAAGCTGATACCCCTGAATCTCTGGACGAGGAGGAGTGGCCTCAGACCACTACGTGGTCAACGTCAGCCGATAACATTGATAAAAACAGGTGAGTTTTTTTATTATTTTATCAGAGCTTTTCGTCCTATGTAATGCGGTGGAACGGCGTTCCGGCACCTTTTTCTTGGTCTTTTTGATGTTTCAAACCAATATTAGCAAAATTTAATTTTGATTTGAAAACTTTTGTTTTTTTTCTTGGAAGCCATTTTCCTTTTGTCGTCATCCTTGTGAGTGTTTTCTGACGGGTATTTTAACACTCATAAGTAAATGTCATAATACGAAAAAAATACCATGTCTATATAAAATACTTACTCTGTGGTCAAAACTAAGGATCCAAGGAGTTGAGTAACAAGTAGTTTTTCTAAAAAAACTTATGTTGAGAAAAATTCGTTAGAAAGCCATATTCTCCACATTTTGAGTGGAAATGAATTAGAACACATATTTAATTAAAAGCTTGGAAAGAAGTGAGTACCGGCACCTTGTTTTTTTTAAAAAAACACTTCTATTTGTTAAAATACCATAACAAAATTTGGTATTTTGACTTGAGTTTTGTGTAAGGAAATGTAGTATTGTAAATCTCAGATATGTCACAAACATTGAACTCTCCTCGCAAACTGGCATGCTAAGCTACTGTTTTAAATTCAGCAATTTGTCGCCCCTAACCATGAAAAATGTAGGCAAACTTGGTAATGGGTTCTCCGATATCCTAGTCACTCACAAAGTAACAAAAAAATATGCAATAGCCCAGTCATCAACTGTCACTTCAAATCCGAAACACCTACGCTCATAAAGTTTTATACTCTCGTGTCGTTTGGCCTTCTCTATTCACTAATTATCACCACTTGTCTCTCGCTCACTGCGGTCCCTACTAAAAGTGGCTTCGATTTGAGGTGTTTTTTCGACTAAGACTTTCTGTATAATTATGTTTTATATTGAATAGGATTTTTATTTTCGTTACGATATTCAAATCGAAGTAATCTTGTGAAACTGTTTTAAATAACACCTGAAATCGATAAAAATACCTGAAGCATACCTTATAAAAATTAACATAATTTGTACTTAATATATTTATTTATTTAAAATACCATATTTATTGTATACGACAAATACGTGTGGTTGTCTCTTAGTATAATCGACAGTCAAAATAAAGCTACAGTACCCCGCGGCGAATGTTTGTCAAAATACGTAAGAAAACACTCGAGAAAATATTTATTACGCATTGCCTACAGCTTCAGTAGACACTATTAACAGCGCAATGGTCCGTTAAATTAATTTATCATTGATTAACAGAAGATACGCCAAAATAAAAACAAAAAAAATACCAAATTTCTGAACGAATGTTTTCCGTATTAAGTCAATTTGTTTTCGCCATACAAATGTTTTGATTAAAAAGATTCGACAAAAAGGTTCAATTAAACAAACAAATTGATTTGAATCGTATTCAATGAAACGTAAATAATTATCCATTGAAATTGAATCAATGGTTTTAATGTATAATTATTTCTAGAAATAAAAACTAATCTCGTTGAAGCTTTACAAAAAATTATACTCAACGTTTTTTACTTCCATCTATCTAGTAATAAGTCCATGAAAACCATTGCATCAATCAACACTGCAATGTTCCCTCTAAAACGAGAGGTTAGCTGCGAGGAAAATAATTTGTCATATTTGATATAAAAAATGTGTTTTGCACAGTAAAAAATATTATCGTTTGAAAATTAACCTTTAAGTGCATACGAAAAGTACGAACTATAGTTTATTTTATTGTTTGAAAAACTCAAGTCGATTTTAATTTATATTTTTATACCCAATGGTAAAATACAAATCATTCTTCCAATTTTTCTAATAGATGTTGAAATGGCAAGAGTATGTTAGCTCTAATCTGCAATCAAAATAAGGGGTTCGGAGTTTTTGGAAATCTTGATTTTAGTCAATATTCAAATTCACTTGTGTAAAAATTTAATTATTGCCGGGAAAAAAATTCAGCATTCTTTAATACATGATTATTAATTATTAACGATAAATAACTGTTAAAATAATTTCAATTAAACAAAATGTTGCAGTTTAAATGTGTACTTTTAGTAAAAACCATACATTTGAAATCAAAATAATTAGCGGGCCACCCTTTTTTGTAAATATTCTCTTTTGTTAGAAAACATAAGGCGAAAAATCAAAAAATATTTTATTGTGTATATTGTAATACCATTCCATTATGAACAAATAATAAATAATATGTATTTTAAATTACATCCTCATAATATCATTAATAGTACAAAAAGTATAAAATCTATACTTTGCAATAATCAACCAATAAATCTTATGTTACGTGTTGCCTCAGCTTTCAGCAAAAACAATGTTTATAAGAATAAATACATGAACTTACTAAGTACTATAACTCTCAATAGTTTTCTATTTGTAACATCATTACTGAGTTATAACAGGTTTCAAAAAGCTGACATCTTACATATTTTATTTCTGAAAGTTAATAATGGTATATGTAAGTTTTTATAATGACTGTTAGCATTTTTTTGTCTTATAATGTTATCTCACAGAATTCCTTTACCTATTATGACGAAGTTTCTTCAAGTTGTCGGTTGCTTTCAGGATCAAGTCGTGGTTTTTTTCAAGTCCCGAGAATTGAAACACGTTGATTAACACGAGCTGGTTAATTCCGAGAATTTAATTAAAAAGAACAGTATTTTTTTCATAGTTATATGTCGCATGATAACATAATTTCGTAAATTTGAATCGTTCAAACTATGTACATTCTCACAGATTTTGTCACTAACGACCTGTGTTAAAATCTGTGAGAATGTACATAGTTTGAACGATTCAAATTTAATATTGAAATTCCACCAAGCACCTTCAGTCGAAATCTTAAATTATAATTTCGTCAACATTAAGTAAACAAAACAGTGCAATTATTTTGGACATTGAACTTCAATATCAAAAAAAATTTTTTCAGAACAAATAAAACCGATAATTCAAGAAAATTATGAAGTTATATTACAGTCGACTCCTCCCCTATAGCGTAGATATTGGGACTACGCTTCGTAAATCGTAAAATTGTAACCGTGTGCTTCTAAGCCAAATAACTGGCGGCTTGAACTATACTGATTATTTTCTTCTTCGAGCCAAGGCGTGATGAAAAATTCCCGGTTTTTATTTATCGGTTTGTGTCAACACAGAATCCCTCGTGCATTTTTATACACGTTTTTAGTTTTGATACTAGAGAGTAGTCTCTTGACCCTAATCGTACGATAGCGATGGATTTACAGTAATATTATTGATAAAGTGTCTCTACAAACGGCATATCTATTATTACAGCAATTTAGGCCTCAATTATACCTCGATTATCGTGCTAGAGTCATTTTAAATGATTCCACTTATTAAAAAAATACAGGTTGACTGGAATATATTGTGTTTCAGTTGGAAACAGTTTATAAAAAGAAATAACATGGGTATTTTCCTAATATTGTATTTTTTAAAACTCATGACCCAAATATGTAAACTTAAGCGTATAACTTTTCGCAAATGAAAAAGATAAAATTTAAAGTCTTCTTTTATAAATATTGTGTAAAGAATTTTACCCGTCACATTTTTACAGGTTAAGTATCGTCACGAATCTAAAAACTCTTTGACTGTTTCATTAAATATTTGCAAACATTGATGAAGATATCAGTTGTTCTCAGTTATACACAGTAGAACCTCGATATAACGTACTAATGGGGGTGAGGGTTTGTTTTTTTAAAGCCATAGATACGTTATACGAAAGTAGGTTTGTGTTTTTTTATCAAGAAAGAAAACGGGCCAAGGGATAATCAATACAAGGCCAGTGAAGTTTACATAAATGAATTAAAAGTTAGGTATTTAAACTTTAATTAAAATAAAGATTTTCTTCTATTAAATAAAAATAAATGAACTTTTTTCCGAAAATACATACATTTTATTTGTATATAGGTATAAAGTTTAATACAATCATAACATAAACAAAACATAGAAATATCTACACAATTTTAACTTTATGAAATCTGAATTGTTAAATATGCAGTAATGCAGGTTTGATACGTTGGTTGAATATTCACTAAATAATATTAAAAAAAAAACTATATTTCATTCATACAATTAAATTGCATCGATCAGCCAGCCCTTCCTTGATGATCGCGTTCAAATGATTTATTCGTGCGCTTCAAAATAATTCGGAAGGACAAGAAAACGTGAAGACATAATTATCGATTTTTTAAAAAAAGTATTTTATATTTTATTTATATTTCAAATAAGCCGCTGTTTTCTTGCGTTTATTCGGAAGTGTATTGAAAAAAAACCAATAAAAATGTACGAACAAATGGATCCAAATAAAATGCATACACTAGGAAAAAAGTTTGTTAACTTTACGGTTGAACAAGCATCGGAAACGTTGGTCTTGCTCAAGCCGTTTTTCTGATAAGTGAATGATTGAATAAATCAAAATATGTATATCATATAAATTATTTCTAAAGATATCAAATATAAATTATTAAACTACCATTCCTAATGTGGAGCATATGGCCTCCTGGTGGAGGCATCTCAACTGTTTGTTACTCAGTTGCTCAACCTCCCTTTTTCAAAGAGAGTAAAGACCGAAGGACAAGACTACGACTTTATTAAAGGAATCATATGCATCCATGTCTTTGGACAGAAATCCATAAATCGATTAAAAAATCAATCTATACAAATTTAGCCCGTGACATCTGTGCTCTAAGTCAACGACGTTGACACTCGTCCACGCATCTGGTATATATAATATAATATAATGTACAACATTTTCTGTACATACTGACTCATTTATTGAAAAAAAAAACATTTGACTAAAATGCATATTATTGACATTAAAACTTGTTTGATTGTCGATTGGAAGTCCATACAGTTTTCACCGGGAGAGGACATTATTGAAAAACATAGATCACATAAAAAGAATATAGCTCAACCTCCGAAATTCTCAACACTGTCAACAGGTCGACAAAACTCGATTGAACGATTGCGTCAACGTTGACAATGTCAGCCAATATCAGCGTTACTTGAAGTGAAGTACTCAGAACTATGTTCGTTCAAGCAGATTTCTTTAGGAGAAGAAATCTGTCGATTTTAATATATTATGTGTTCATGCTTAGAGAGCACTAGGTGACAATGTTGAATTTCAAAATCATTGATTGATTGTGCACTCATATAGAAGGGATAATGAATTGAAGAATTTATCGTTCATGCGAGGCAGGGTTGCCAACTTATCGGATAAGCCGGGAACCGGTTGATTAAACTGACACATTCAAGCCAAAAAAAAGTATTTCATATGTGTCTACTGTAAAAGTGACCTCAGCACCATGCTTTCAAAGTTATCAATTATTAAAACAGACGTTTCTTCATTGACATATTATTGAATTAATACGGTATTTAAATTTTAAATACCTACTCAACATCGTAAATTCGCCTGCGATGCGCTTGAACGCCTGAAGATGCCGAAAGACGAAACCCGGGTCGTTAGTGACAAAATCTGTGGGAGTGTACATAATTTGAACGATTCAAATTTAATATTGAAATTCCACCAAGCACCTTCAGTCGAAATCTTAAATTATTAAATAAAGATGCTTGATGTTTTTATCAGTCCCAAAATCCCAACACATGTTGCCTTTGTACGCTCGCATGTTCGAAGCCAATGTAGAGCGTATGGTCACCTAATTGAAGTTTTTTTTTTACGAGAAATGTTTGTGGCTTAGTTGTCCAACTTCTCTTTTTTAGAAAGGTTGGGATAGGAAGGATTGAGTTAGAGCAGAACTAGAGATAAGCTCATCACTCTCGCTACACCTTGATAATTTGAATTGATTGAATTGAATTGCTATCGTTATTGGAACTTGAACCCGTGAGATGTATTTCCAAATCCAACGACGTTCATCACTAACTATCACGAATTAATAAGAGTTAAGGAGTATTAATAAAAAGTAATAATTTTATTTTCAAGGCTTACTAATACTGTATTGTGTATAGAATTGCTATCAAAAGGCAATTTACGTAATTTGTTCCAAGAAATTAAGTTGCTATTATTATATTCAATACGGAAAATATTTTGAAATGATTTTTTCACCTGATAAAAAAAATATTGTTATTTTGAAAAAAGTGTGAGAGAAGACTGTTGAGCCGTTTTTATAAATATGATATTTTTTAGTTTATTATTTGCCGAACAATAGCGCGAATGATTATTATTCGGTTAGTTACGCCCCTATTTCTATTGAAGGCTTACAAGGATTAACAATAATAAAAAAACTTTTACAATACAGTGGTTGTCTAACTTTTTTTCTCAATTTAATTGAATATTTATTTATTTTAACAAAACAAATCTATTTTAAATGCTGACAATTACAGTTTGATCATTAGGTAAGTGGGCTGTTTTTTTAATATTTCACACGTCCTCAGAGATTTATTGTAGGCTCAATACTTTCCAATCCCTGTGATTAATAACCTCAAATGGCTGTTTATATATTTCATATCTTTATTCACTGAAATAAAGAAAAATGTTTTTTCCCTTCATTTTAAGAATTATTTGTTTTATTTATTATATAGTTTACCAAACTGTATTTTTACATGATACAGATTTAACAGTAAAATAAAATAATACAGTCGATAGATAACATACGCTACAGATTGCTAAATTTATATTTGTAAAATATTTATTATAACCGTATTAAAAACAATACAACAAATATTACAACATTATTACAAAATTACAACAAATATAATAAAATATTGATTGAATTGACATTTACTTGGCAGAACTCCATTATAATGTTGTAAAAGATATTAACGTATTTAGTTCTATAATTTGTTTAAATTCAGTTTGTATTTATTTCGGTTTATGCCATCGTCAAAACTATGTTTAAACCTGCTCCCAACACATATTTATAGTACGGTAGTCAGGTTTAAACATATGTAGTTCTAACGATGGCATAAGCCGAAATAGTTATAAATTGAATTTTAAAAAATATTGAACAAACATTTTTTACCGTATAGCAAACATATTGTTGATAAATCATTGCTCAAAAAAAAAAGGTTTCCTGAGAAATTATTCTTGGATTGTCCTGAAACAGAATCCTTAGTAACAATACACTCAATAATAATTAATTGTGAAAGTAAATTATTTACCCCTACGTTAAAAGCTCGTATTAAAATATACGAATCAACTTTCTGACTTCACGATCAAGGCTTTCATGATAGTTGATAGTAAGTTATGAAATACTGTATGAATGCGTATTTAGATACATTTGATTCATATTGTTATTTATTTATTTGTTGGGCTTGAGAATCGCTTTTGATATTGTTATACGAAGAACATTCTGTGGGAGATTGTACGTGACACAATGTCGGTTGGCTGGTCGTCAAACAGCAGTGTACAAAATAATCCTGTGAGGTAATGCCGCCATTGTCAGACCGACTATGTGTTAATTTCAAGGAGAATGCTTTTAACCAATAAATATGATTTGTGCTTACATCAATTCTATTTGCTAAGCAAACATTATTTGCTTTACACTTTTAACTAGACTGCGATGTTTGTGTGTGTGTTTTTTTTTTATTAACAAAAACGTTTTAATTGATATGCCAAAATTTTACGATTATGAAAACTCAAGCATTTGTTTCTCTTTATTTTTTTTTGTCCATGTCCGCTCTCAATGTGGAGCATATAGCCTCCTAATGGAGGTATCTCAACATAAGTTTTTTCTACGAGAACTGTTTGTTACTCAGTCGCTCATTTTTTTTAAAGTGAGTAGTATGAAAAGAACAATAAGGCTAGAACAGGACTATTAGTCGACTAATCGCTATTGCTACACCCAGTTATTGAAGGATCAGAGGGATGGAAGGAGAGGAAATAATGTGATTTTTTTTAAAATTCAACGTTGTACCCACCACCATCCGCTACGGCTTCACACTCTTCTTATAGGGTGTATTCCGTAACGTAACAACGTTAGTCGTGTTCAAAATTTTGCCAGAAATTTCCCGAGAAGAAATTCCTCAAGACTTGGTTGCATGCACTACAGTGTGCAGAAATTTAAATTTAGTAAATAATTAAGTGCAGTTAAAAATATTAGATTGTATCTATTTAACTCACTTAAATAATGTGAATTGACAATTCACATTATTCTCTTCCATACACAATTGAAACTATTTACTAACGCCAGTTCAAATTCATCCGTACACTTGAATACTGTATTGACAACAGTAGAACAGCTGGGCATAGAAATGTACGCAATTTTAATGATTCATTTTTTTCACTATCTTTATATTTTCTATTAACTCGAAGAAAACTGGTGGAAACGTTTTGTTCCGAGATAAGAAAAATTGTACAGTACGTCAAATGATTTATAAATATATACAAAACCGTAATGTAAGTTATTCATCGACGTAATTTAAATAATTGAAAGATTGCCAGTCTATTTTGTATTACGAGAAAATTTTAGATTATGAAAACGAAACCGCACCGAGGCGGGTATTATTAAAACTAATCGAATTACGGAGAAGTCGTCTTGATATTAATTGCGATCGTACCATTACCGACTATTTCGTGGTCAAATTGCTGTCGATGGTAAAATTACCTATTGCTTATTGTAAAATTACTATCGGCCGTGTGCTGGATGCTAAGTGCTCAGTAGCGTGCCGACCATACGGGTAACACATCTCTATTTGTCCTTGAAAAGGTCGCGATAGATTTAAAAATTAGGGAACATAGATATTAACTTTATCTGGCGATATTCCAACAACCATTAATGGTAAATAAAGAGGAAGATTAATTCCCGGGTGATAAACGTCGTTGGATTTGGTTGCAAAGCTCATGGGTTCGAACCACAGTTCGGACATTATTTTTCAATCTATTTATGGATAGATTTTTGTTCAAAGGTTTATGTCTGTGATCTCTTACTGCAGTAATTTTATTAATTTGCACTTAAATTGCAAAAGAATAACAAATTAATAATTTACGTGAATATTTTAAACGTTATAAAATTTTAATTTTTAATACTCAAAGTATTTATTTGACAAAAAGACTTGCATCAAATGAAGCATTGATTAATTCTGTATTTCTTTTTTTTTACAATTCTGCTGTAAATATCAAAATGTTCTATGCAGAAAAAATACACATTTTAATGTTAAAGACGTCATACATTGATTGCCAATTCTGAATTTTATTTAACTCATAGTTAGAAAGATGAGATAAAAAAATGTCTAAAAAAGTCTTTTTCAAGAGGAGATTGTTAGAAATGTACGTAGTAAATACTGCCTGCAAGACTATTCTCATTTTTAGGATCAAAATACAACTTAAGGAAGTCCTTTGTACTCAACAAGATATTAATGAGAAGCAAACACTCATAAAGTGATTTGTCACACAAATACAGAGCTTAGGAAATGATTTGAGTGCTCAAATCACGAAGAATAGAGTAAATAAAGAAATCACAGTTTGCTTGAATGTGTCAATATTATGATTTTATTTTTATTGAAAAAAACCTTTTTTGAACATTAATTGTGATTTCCATTCATAGATTTTATTATGGACTATCAGATCTGATATTAAACGGCATTTTTTGAATGTTTGCTCCTCATATGTATTTGGTTTTTACGGTCTTACGGTCAAACTTTAGTGATGTATTTGACCAAAGAGGTTATTATGAAACAAACTGTCAAAATCAGCATATGTATTTTATTATAATCACCCTACCAAGTATGACCACTGGCAAGTGTACATGATTTATCAGATGTAAAAAAACATGAAAAAATATAACAACATTCTGTTAACCTTTGGCGTTTGATAAGTCAACAGATGTATCAACGGTGAATATTTAATTACAACATGCATTTTATACTAACCGTAAATACCAAATTCAAATATCATGTTAGTTAGAGACTCTAATTACTGTCTAAATCTTAATAAATTTAAGAATAGTCCCAGCCCTGTTGCTTTGCTTTCAGAGCTTCTGCGCGCTACTGCGGTATTAAAACGTTTGGACCATTAAGTTAATTTGTAGGTAAGCCGATAATCTTTTTGAAAATTGCCAATGCTGCCACGGCGGATAGTAAGTTGGTCTATTCAGAACCGGAACTGAATTATTCTTGAACAATGAATTAACTTTTCAAATTAAGGTTTGCCCGGAGGAATTTCATGTTAATAAATTATTGTAAGTGTAGGGCAACACCAATAAATGTAATGCGTGTAATTTTAGACAATTTTCAACGTTTGTTATTGTAAGAAGACTTGTTGTTTCTGATTACAATTGTTCGCCATCAGCCAAATCGTGAATGAAATATTGTATGTATGAGTGTATATTAAATTAATCGAGAAATTGGTACAATATTATTACCTCAGGGGTGGCCACGATGTCGACCGTGTAGCCTTTGCTTTGCTTGGAAACAAGAATTGAGTGTGTCTTTAATTATCTATCTATTTTGTTTACCTTTCATACTCATTTTATTTCATACACTTTTTAACAACTTGTCACATACGGTATTAATAGACCGTTACAACTGATTTCAGTATGAAGTCACCCGCAGAGGTCAAAAGTTTGGCTACCTCTGCTACAGGATCTATCGTTGGCATATGTACTGTTGCCCACTTAGCTACAAAAAGGTACTGATGTCATTTATGTCTGTGTAGCTTATTTTATTCAATCTTACATTATAATTCAAAATATAATATAAAATTTCGACCGAGAGTGTTTGGTATAAATTCAATCGTTCAAATTGTGTACACTTTTACACGTTTTGTCACTGACGATACGAGCATCTTTTTTCAAACTTACACCCATTTTAGAGTGAGTCTTTTTGGAAGATATTTGAAAGTTGTTATAAGCACATAATTCAGAGTAGAATAGAGTATCGGATAAGTATTATTCATTTAAATAAACATTGAATGTTTCCACTTTGAGAGAAATTGTTTTATATTCTGCAAAACTTTTGACCTCTGAGGCCCGTGAAATGTTGAAAAATAGATACATTAGCTTTACTTTTAAATTGGTTGTGCATCACTGCTCTAATCGCTAAGCAAATCTCTTATCGCATGGCTTCATAGCACTGAGCTTAGCAATAGTATTGCTGATACAACAAAAACCTGTTCAAGTCGTCAAAAAACAATATTTTCAAAGATGTTTTTTTTCATGAAATGATTTATAAACTGGTTTTGTTTTTCTATAAGCTTCTCTTGTATGTGGCGCCTTTGATTGATAATGATGTGTTGCCAATGTTAAAAACAACATATCAAAACAATAATATTGAATATTGCTTTACTATATAACGATAGTAAATATTTGTCGACCTCTGAAATCTATTTGTTAAGTTGCCATAGTGAAAGCGTTAGTTTGGGTTTAAATCCTACTAACATCAATATGAGTCAATATAATTAAGATTTTTTTATTTTTTTATTCCATGTCCGCTCCCAATATGGAGGATATGGACTCCTAAAGGAGTTTATCTCAACAGAATTTTTTCGACGAGAACTGCTTGTTACTCAGTTGCTCAACCTCTCTTTTTCCAAAGATAGTAGGAATAGAAGGAAAGGGCAAGGACAGGACTAGTGGTTAGATAATCGCTCTCTATACGCCCCGTTCATAGAATAGGATGGGTAAGAGGGGGGAATTCAAGACATCACATACATCCATGCCTTTGAACAGAAATTCATAAATCAATTTATAAAACTGCCCGTACCGGGATTCGAACCCGTGCCCTCCGTAGCGGTAGCCAACGATGTTGACCACTCGACCACACAGGCGGCAATTAAGATTTAATACATTTAAATTAAAAAATCTTGAACATGGGTGTTGGTGATATTTTAAAGTGAGATTACATAAGCTGTAAGACTGTTTTTTATAAATTCTTAAATATATTTCTTATTGACGAAATAATTTATATTCTTGCGTTTTTTCTGATAATTTAAGGTTAGGCAGGAATTGATTTAAAACAGTAGTAACAGTCTTTAATATAGTGGTGCTGCGAATAGCGTGTATTTCAATCCACATTGGAGAGTTTAATGTCCTGATCTTGGATTTACATAACAGATCTCATTAATGCCACATTTTCCACGGCAATCATATACCTTATTCAAAGTAGGGTGTACACTTCCAAGTGAGAGGGCCGAAACCAAAGACAGAAATCTGCCACGGAAGCCATTTTGAGAAAAAATGTAAAACCTGAAAAAAACATTAGTATTTACCGTCTGTGTGGTCGAGTGGTCAACGTCGTTGGCAAGGTCCCGGGTTCGAATCCCGGTACGGACAGTTTTATAAATTCATTTTTCAATCGATTTATTAATTTCTGTTCGAAGGCATGGATGTATGTGATGTCTTGAATTCCCTCCTCCTACCTATCCTTTCCTATGAACAGGGCGTATCGAGAGCGATTAACTAACCACTAGTCTTGTCCTAGCCCTATCCTTCTATTCCTACTCTCTTTGGAAAAAGAGAGGCTGAGCAACTGAGTAACAAGCAGTTCTTGTAGAAACACATCTGTTGAGATAAACTCCATTAGGAGTCCATATGCTCCACATTGGGAGCGGACATTGATGTGTGATATACCTTACAGTAGAATATTGTGATTCACATAAAATTAATTAGATTGTACTTACATCCTTTCAATTTTTTAAGATTCGCATTACCTAGATTTATAACCACTATTAAAAGTTTTGTTCCGGGTCTTATGGCGCAGCGGTGAGCATTGTGGGCTTTCGTGCCGGATCTCACGGGTTCGAGTCCCAGTACGAGCTGCATTTTGAGATGGGTGTTTAGTTAACCACTAGTCCCGTCCTTGCCTTATCCTTCTATCCCCACTACTCTTTTTGAAAACGAGAGGTTGAGCAACTGAATAACAAACAGTTATCGGAGAAAAACTTATATTGAGATACCTCCCGCGGACATGGATTAAAAAATAAATAAATTAAAATTAGGGTATCTTTGAAATTTAGTACACCATTTTAAGTTAAAATTTTATTTTTAAAATATATGTAATGTCAATGTGTTAAAGCCTTTTAACTATATGGCTGCCATAGACGAGACATCTCGTAAAACTTTTCGTGCTCAACACGCCAGTTACGAGTTAACCTGTCAATAACTAAGTAAATTAATAATTAAAGTATAGCCGGCGTGCTAGGTAATTTCGTACTTTTTCTACGGCAGCTAAAAGGTTAAAGTGTTTTGAAAAATTACCTGACCTCACAGAACTTTAATAATATTTAAAAATCTCCTTTGTAATAAAAAAATAAAAACATATACACTCATATATTTCAAAATCATAATTTTTATATAACTAATTTTCAGGGGCTACGGCATAACCATGGAAAAACTGATTTCAAACTCTTACTTAGATATCAATTATATTGCGTGGGTGAAAGGCTATTGGCGTGGGTCGTTGGAGAAGAATAAGAAACCAACACGAATTACAAGATATAAAGCATTGGTATTAATAAGTACTTACCACTCTTGCTAGTCACTGTTCACCTAAAAGTGTACATACTGACCTGCTCTTATGAGTTGTAACTACGCACGAACCTCCTACACGGAATGGTTTCAATTACTAAACACTTTGCTAATAATGGGTGTCTAATAACATGCTATCTGTCAAATACATCATATTTTTTATTATTCCTACAGGGTATTTGTAAACGATGTTTTCTTGATGTGTATTTTTTAAATCGCGATTGCTTATTGTTCAGGGGTGGGCTGGAGGGGGCTCGAACCTGCTCGCGCGAGCCCTTTGTTAGATTTTACCACGGCTGGCGAGCCCCTTGTTAAATTAATAGAAAACAATATTCTCAGATCAAATAAGTACATAACTGCAATTTCTGACATATACTATCAACGACAGCTTCCAGTATACACAGTAATATATTTTTAGCCATTTACATTGATTAGTTTATGGTAAACTGTATATTGTTGCATATTTTAAGTGTATTAAGTAACAATCGTTTGCTTATTTAAAAGTATTGCATATAATTGCATACGACTGATAAATTACTTTGATATAAAGCGAGCCCCTTGTTAACGTATTGGCAGCCCACCGCTGCTATTGTTAGTTTAGTTTTTTGATCTACCAACTGAGTATGTTATTCATTATCCACTGTCAGTTTCTCGATTTACCCATTACCTAGGGTGGGTAAAGGTTAAGTCGCTAAATTTTTTACGGTTTATATTATTTGTAATCTTTATTAAGCAAACAAAATCGACTTATCATTGAAATAGAATGTGCTATGTGGATTAATTTTGTAAATCAGTGGTTTTATCTAGTATGTGTGCTAGATGCTAAGAATAATTTTATTGTGGGTGAGCTGTCAACGATTTCTGCCGTTTTTCCGATTTGATTTACCACTTATGTACGTTATTAGTAGACCGCAACGACTAATTTCAGTATGAAGTCACCCGAAGAGGTCAAAAGTTTTGTTTAAGCATACTGAAATTTAAGCTAGTGAGCATTAGAACCAAAACCAACAAATTTAGACATTTGATGACAGGCATGACTTAAATGTCTCAAAAAATGGGAGTGCACCGTCTGTCTTTTTAATATATTGAACAAAAAAAATATTCCGCGACATTTATTCTTTGTAATAATAGAACGTGACAATAAATAAATTTACTTTTACATACAATGTGAGTAATTTTATTATAAATTGCTCTAGACACGTTGAGTTCCAAAACACCGGATATAATACCGCCGAATGATTTATGAATCGAACAATGTAAATTTGGTCTTGTGATAATTTAATCGATTTATAAAAAAAAGTTTCCTATAATGATTTAACGTTTACAGGCATAATAAAGTACAAAATTTTGGGCGTTTGATTTCATTAAATAAATTAAATCACAATGTGGGTGTATTAAAAACATACAGTCACGATAAATCGTTTTAGGCGAGTAATTTTTTTATTGTCCATATATTTTTCAATTATTGCTCTGTTTTAATTAATACGAGAATAAGCGACTGCTTTGTGTGATTTTAATACAGCAACATTAAATGTAATCATATTAACTAACCTATCAAGCGTCAAATAATCGAGACCGTCAAATATTAAAATGATTTCTACCTCATACTTTTATTAATCAATATTACATTTTAAAGTTATGTATACAAAATCAGTTACGTGCAGTGGTCAACGTCGATGACTAGAGTACGTTCAGTTTAACTTTGCCATCGGGCTATGGGGTGACCATGATGTAATATATATTTTTTAATAATTAAATTATCCATTTATTTATAACTATATATATTTATATAAGAGAATATCATTTGATGTTAAGTTAAACTAAAGCACATAAATAATAGTTTTTTTTAGTTATTATGTCGATTTATTGCACACATTTTTTTATTAAAATATTTAGGATTGTAGCATACCATAATTGACGAATGTTCAATATTCAAAAACTAAGACTCTCCTTTATAGGATGATGCCGGTTTTGCTCACAACTATAAGAATATCTTTTTTTTCCTACCTCTACTCTCTATTCAAATTATATGTGGGGTCCGCGAAGCGGATACCTAGTTTTCTATCTGATATTCTTACTAGAGTGAGTACAGACTTAAGTCTTTATTTCCCTTTCCAGTATGTGACTTCGACTTCGACGACAATGAATGTGAATTATATTACTTTATTATATGCACTGTATACGTAAATTTCGATTAAAATAACTACTTACCTATTTAGTACCTACGTACCTACTAACTTAGTATCTACGTACTATCTGAAAACATGAAAAAAATAATTAATCAATAAATATTTACCTAGTCAACATTCTCGTGTATTTTTTTTGTGTAGTTATACACATTTATAACCAATTCTTTAGTCTAACCGCACAGTGCTTTACCTCATCCTAATTTCGTTACTTCTGACATTATATTATGGTCACCCTTATTTTCGAGAGCAAAAAAGCGTGTGCCTGCTACCTTTGCGTCTTTTGACCAATCACAGAAGAAATACACACTAATACACCTATACGATCTGTGTATTATACAGAAAGCGTATCAATGTAGTAAAACGGCAAAGTTAAATAAATTTATCTCTACCATGACGGATCTCACGGGTTCAAGTCTCATAACAAATATAATTTCATTAATCAATTTATCAAGGCCTAGATGTCAAAAAAATTCCCTCCCAAACTTTTCAATCCAAAAATTTCGTGGCGTAGTGAAAGTGATAGCTAATCATTAGTTTTATACTGGTTCTCTTCTTTATATCCCTATACTTTCTTATGAAAAAATCTGTTCACATACTTCCGTTACGAAGTCATATGCCCCACATTTGGAGTGAAGAATAATTGAAATAAAATGTAAATAAAATGATTTTAAAGAATATTATTTCAAGATGAATTTAAGACTGTATTTTTGCTTACATTTTGTCACTTACTACGGGTTTCGCCTTTCGATATTTTCATTTATGAAAACGCACGGATGAAAAAAACAACTGACCTATGTTGCATTTATTTATTCGGATATTCAATGAAGTAATAATACAAAAAAAGTAAATTTCGTTGTCATTTATTACTGATAGAAATCTATAAATAACAGATTTCTTATTTATACAGCTACCCAAAGACGATAAGACGCTTAAACGCTTTTTAGCTGTAAACGTTTTGGCCAATTTGTGTTATTGTCTAGGGCCATTCTACATTTCAGTTCGTTTCATGATATTCAAAATAGTAAATTATCTCAAAACGTTATGATAAGGTAATACTAACAAACTCTTCTTTTTGATTAGATTTTGATTGTAAGCGAGTAATGTAGTACCTTGTATGCAAATTTGTAATGAATTGCTTGATTCGGCGTATTTTTTTTTATACAACATGAAGTAATTCTATTGAATACCATCAGTTGACGTAAACTAAATCGATTTGTCGACAATTGATTCGGTTTGTTGTGGCTTTTGGTCGATAGAACAGATTGCTGAGTCACAAAAATCTCGCGTTCGTATCGGATATTTTAGATTAGACCCATTGTGAGTTCGTCAATACGTAATTGGCAAGTGTTCAATACGATTTTCGATTATTCGCCCCAGTTCCGCATTTAGAAAATAGTATTTATGGCATTGTTTGTAAAAGCTTTGTTCTAGTGACCAAGCTGGGCTAGGTTCAGATTCCAGCAAGGACAATAAAAAAACATGGATTTCTGTGATGTTTCTTCTCCTCGAGTTCGTTTTTGCTCGATAATTCTTTCACAACAATATATCTCTATTCACTAAAGATGTTCACTGTTGATTTTTCGTGATGAGGCATTGTATTAGAAAATAAAACACTTTGTTAGTTCTAGTTTTACATTTTTCTTATAAAGATCGGACCATTATCGCCGCTGATTTTGGACAATTGCTTTATAATGCTAGTGATGCAGAGGAATTCGTTTCTAATGTGTAAAAAAAAATGTGCAGAATTATTAAAAGTATATTTTGTATTATGCAAATTATAAGTACCAATGAACGTGTTTCTTTATTTAGCTCTCTAAAACCGATTTATTAACCTTACCTAAAACTATGCAAAAACGCTCAGCTCCTGAGCTGTGTATCCGTTAAACATCACGCAAACAAGAGTGAATCATGACAATTATATGTAGTACTGCTGTAGTAGTGTTATATAATTGTCATGATTCACTCCCGTTTGCCTAATGTGTAATGGATACACAGCTCAGGAGTTTGTGCTTTTTATGCATAGTAAGAGAAGGGTTATTAAAAATTGTCAAAAAAAATTTTTTTTTGTAGGCAAATATGAAGCGCTTAATTTTTGAACCTACTTATATGACTTTCATCCAATTTAGAAATGGATAGTATAAATATTTTTTATTTAAAAAGCGGTTTTGCTCTTTATATTGTGGCCATCTTTTTTTTACAAACTTGTCATTTGCCACTTGCTTGTGAATTTTTTTTATCTTCTTCCCAGCATAAATAAACAAAGTTTTCTATTATTCTTAAGACTATTAACAATTGTTCAAGAGGTTGTTAAAGCTAAAATGATCCTGCCTCCCTTATTTTGCTTTCTCATACCAATTGTTTGATATAATTGAGTTTGCTAAAACAAAACTCTGTGTAATGTTGGACTACGATTTGTAATAAAACTTTTCAATATATGTATATTTATATTTTGGGCATTTTTATTCTTAATTCGTTCCCGAGTACAGACAAGAAAAATAGGTGCAGTTACGTTGAGTTTACAGTACTTAGCAGTACAATATTAATGAATTCGATACATTGTTACGTTGCTATCATATGAAACAGATACCAGTTTCTATTATGAGTCGAGTTGAATAACAATGAGTAGTAAAACATTAATTAAAAATTGAAATCATGCCGTACATGCATGATTGAAAGGTTTCGTCGTGTATTAAGCATCAATGAAAAATGTATATCAACAAATTATAATATATGTCGTTATCTGTGGTCTATTCGGTAAAAGTTTTACCATAGCAATAATGCGAGTCTGGACTAGGGATTCCAACTATTCGTCATTTTCAACTATCCGGATATCGAATAGTAAAACTGAAACTATCCGGATATATCCGGATATCCGGATAGTTTCAGTAAGTATGAAAATAACAAAACATTACTACATATATAAATTTATGTACTAAAATAATACATTAAAAACGAGTTCATTTGTAATATAAGTCATTTATTCAGATTTTAACAATTCATATTTTAAAAATAAGAGAGCATTAAATGTATCATATTTTAAATTTGATCTTAATTTAGTTTTAACTTGTCCTGCTGTTGAAAATACTCGTTCCGTTGCAGTTGATTTTATTGTTAGAAGTGTTTTAAGCAACACGTACAACTTTTCCGTCCTTTTTTTAAATTGATCTAAGTATTTAAAATCTTTTTTCAGATTATTTGTATTGTCTTCAGTTTCCGCGAGAGATAAAATAGAATTAAGCATTCGGATGTCGAAAAAGAGAGAGGTGTTATTTCTACATCAGAGTCCTGAGAGATTTCATTATTACTAGATAACAAATTTGGGTGAATTCTCTTAATAATACTTTGTGCTAAAGAAATGGCCTCATATTTATTTGAGTATCGAAAATTTTCATTAGAACTGGGAACATTTTCACTTTGTAGATATATCACGAGTGTTATTATTTTTTTTAGTCGGCGTTCGTTCATTCTCTTTTTAATCACATGTAAAGATTCTTCACTTAATGAACTTCTAAATTTTTCCAACTTATTGAATACAAATTTATAAATTCCCTCGGCCGTTAATAACGTTGCATTATTATTGCTAAATTCTTTATTATTATCCTCACTAAATCATTTCCCACTTCTGAAATGCCTTAGATAAAGACAATACACATTTCAATACTATTCCATCATATTAAAATATTGAAAATTTGCAGCTGCATTAGATTACTGCAACGGCATTTCTTCAATGAATGAAATTTCGGCATTAAAGGTTTTTTTTGCCTAGAGTCCGAGCCGATTTGTCGAACTTTTAAGTATTAAGATAACAAGATGAGATATTTATTCATAATACCCGAGTTTGGGGAAGGTAAAAAAAACACTACTCTTAAGTAATGGTTTCTCCCAGGTAGTAAATGCCCCAGTATTCATATCATCTTTCGCCGATTTTGTAAAATATTTCATTAAAAATTATAACGAATAGTATCCGGATATTTTCCCAAATATCCGGATATCGAATAGTTAAAAAAGGTCGGATATATCCGGATATCGGATATCTGGATATCCGAGTTGGAATCCCTAGTCTGGACTAAGCATCTGGTTTTTTTAATCTCCTTCATCGCTGATGTTCTTAGTTATTGTATTCATTTTCCATCGTTGCCGACAGAATCGATTCATGGGTGAGCAATCCACAGTGAAGCCTGTTCACTTGAATACCATATCCACTTATGTGCAAATTATGTCAGAATCTGACATTTAAGATATGGATGTTTATGACGTGACTCACCGAGTTTATCTCTTATGGTCGTACGTACCAATTTCTTTTACAATACAGAGATAACACAAAAAAATATTTGTGTAGCATTTTGTTTTTTGGAAAAAAAATCCTAAAATTCATTATTTTAATCAGCTTATTTTTTTCAATATTTTTATATTTTTTTGAAGAGTTATTTTTTACGAGTTGTTGGAAAAAATAATCTGAACAACAAA
This sequence comes from Himalopsyche anomala, assembly GCA_031772345.1. NCBI lineage: Eukaryota > Metazoa > Arthropoda > Insecta > Trichoptera > Rhyacophilidae > Himalopsyche > Himalopsyche anomala. The sequence continues at coordinate 5,227,253 of CM062838.1, forward strand.
GTAGCGGGGAAATTGGTTGCCGGGTCGACATCCCAACTAATGACAGAATCCTCATTAGTAAATATCTCAGGAATATCTTAATGATGGGGCCTTTAACCCTATCACGCATGGATTTTAAAATATATTTTTTTTTCAAAACGATTACAGTAAAAACAGAAAAATATCTAAATATAAAAAACTCATGTATAATTTGAATTGTGTATATGTTTTATAATTAAAGATTCTTTATAAGATTTTTAAGTTCTGATTAAAAATAAAAATAAAAAACAAGCTTTTAGAATAATGCCTAGATATTTTATGTTATATAGATAATTTAAAATTAAGATAGATTTTATGCAAATCTGACACAAATAATGCGAGAAATTAATAGACGGAGACAATTGCCAACATTTATATTTGGGTAATAATTCTCGATAAAAAGTTACAATTATTATCAAACTAGTTAGTCCATACAATAAATGCACTGACTGAGTCATTTCAGACAAACAAATTAGCTTAAAAATCTTATTGTTTATGTTGTGTACAATGTTCCTTCTAAGGCAAGAAAGAGGTTAGCTGCGCGGAAATTCCAAAGGCTGCGCGAACCGATCAAATATTAATTGAGTCTTGTAGTGCGCGCCAACATGGAATGAGTGCGAGGGGGCTTCCCAATTGCTGCGCGGCCGCGCACGCACGCAGCTCAGAGGGAACGTTGGTTGTGTCTACTAACTTATTTTTTTGTAAGTGTTGTTGTAACGTGACGATATAATGAAAATCTTACTCTTTGTTAAACACTTTTTATTAAATAGTAAAACTATAAATTAAATGAATTATTTTAAAGATTATATGTTTTTTATGGTATTTGAGTAATTTTTAAATAGTCTGATTATTGATTTTTGGCTTCTCAATCTCTTCAAACAATCGAATAATTATGTATATATTTTATATATTCGAAATTAACTTCGTTGCATATATTATAATATTTATCAATCAGAGATATATTCAATAATAGTTATGATGCAGAAAATTCGTTTTAAAAATATATAAATATAATCCATGTGCGCTCCTAGTTTAGAACACAGTACTCCTATTAGAGGTATCTGGACAGAAGTTTTTCTACGAGAACTGCCCGTTACTCAAGTTGCTCTCTTTTTTTGAAGACAGTAGAGATAAAAATGATAGAGCTAGGACAGAATTAGTTTTTAACTAATCACTCTTGATACGCCCATGTATGTATTTAAATATCCATTCCTTTCAACAGAAATCGATAAATTGATTGAAAAAATGCTGTTCGTACTGGGATTCGATCCGTCAAGGAAGCCAACGACGTTGACCACTGCATTTAAGAATTTTAAATAAATTGGTAAACAATTAGTTGTCAATAAGATAAACTTGATTTAACAATCAGATCTACTTCAGATTTTTATTTATTTCACTATTCCTAGGACAACTGCTTTGACAGTTAGAAGGTGTCAAAGTCAACCGGCAATCGTTACAAATTCCTTATTTTATTTTCATCGTACACCGTAGTCGTCCCATGTTTATACGAACCTGGGTCGCAGTTAGTAGCTGTCAAGTAATAAATTACGGTAGCAAAGTGGCCCAACAGGTAGCCGTGGTGGCCAAATCGGAGACCCGAGCTGCGGAGCTGTCGTCGTCGGCGTTGTCACGGCGAAGGGCGTGGTCCACTCTCCGCCAACACTCCTCAAAGTGTTTTATTACCGTGATTATCGAGAGCGGTGCGTTTTGACGTCGAATAATTGGGCCCTATACAAATTTGTTAGCGGGATTTTATAATAATATAATAAGGCCTCTGTATCCGAAACGTTTATTTAATTTTATGATTTTTCGGATCGGGTGGCAAGTCTTGTATTAAAAAAAACTCTCCAAATAATCCTGAACGAATGTATTCTTTTCCATATTAATCACACCGTTTATAAAATAAATCAGAGCTTTTTTGATTGAACGATTAAAATAGTAAATTATGTTATGTCAAAAATGGCAGTTTTTCCCCATGACTATTCAAAGTTTCTGTTAGAAGATCACAGTTTTTTTCTACTATTTGTTATGATCATTGATTTGATCAAACTTGAGGTGTTTTATACAATTCCTCGGAGATAAGTGTCCCGAGGAATAATGTGGATATCTCAATTTGGTCAAAATCGACACAGAGTAGTTTTCTCCAATAAAACATTTAACTTTTTCAATATTTTCTGTTTCAATTTATTTTGAATTAGTATAAAACTATATTTATAAATTAGTCAGTCTGACTCTGGTCTAATGTTTTGTTCGTTTTCTTAAACATAAAGAGCTTAAAAAATTACTACATATTTGTAATAATATAGGAAATTTTTGATATTTCAATAACATTAAAAAAAACCCCTTGATATAAAAGTTATAATCTTAAGACTTCTAATCAAGAAACGCAGACAGAATTGTGGAAAAAATACTTCAAATGTACAGGTCAAAATAATTAAATCATTGAAAGATGTTACCGTAATGTTTTCAGGGATTGCGAATTTTAGCTACGCTTTTAAATCGATTCAATCAATTGAAATTGAATTGGAAGAACTTCATTATGGTCAAGTAAAAGTTTTTTATTAATATAATGCCTTTTCACCAAGTATTGACAGTAAACACCCTAAAAGTGATAAAAGTTTTTTTATTTCCACAGTAAATTTGGAAACTACATATTTCAATGCCAAGCCGTCATCAGAACGACAACTAGAACGAATTAAATATACTTAAATAGACCCTTGATTGCTAGATACTAAATACTTTGCTATTTTTTACTATATTATCAGTGCGTTCAACAAAAGTAGATAAAACCGGTACTCTTTCAAATTACCATATAAAGTTGTAATTTATAGTTCGAATCGTATATTTTAAAAATATTTTGTAAGGTGTGATAAGTTTTTGATTTGAAAGACTCGTAAAATTATCGAAACTGTACAATTTGAATAGAGATGTTTAATGGGTCAGCTTAATGACTGCTTTCGAGGCTCTCCTCACCACATCACATGTTTCCGCCCAAATTAGGCTCGGTACCACTTCAAATTGTCTCAACTACTCGACAAAGAGTCATAATTTGGTCGATGGAGGACCGGAAAACGACGGTTCTTGGAAGGTGTGATTCTGAATATACTAATTTAGCAATTATGATAAGTTGATCATTGATTTTCTATATATTTTTTTATTATAACCATTCTTAATAAGGTTGCTGTCGTGATCATTTCGATTGTCAAGTAAAACAATGAAAACTACGGTCATTTATCAAAATGAATGGTTCAAAAATAGAGTAAATTGTAGTACTGGTATTACCGAATCCGAAATAATGGTGTTGAGAGTGTTTTTCAATACCGCAATAAAAAATGAAAATGTTCTAATATTTCGATATTGAAAATCAACAAGAAATCAACACATTAATAAAATTGTTCACGATGGATTAAATTATTTTAAATCTCAAAAGAGTTGTATCCAATTGTGATAGGTGAGCCGAGCCTTTCAGTGATATAAAATTATGTACTTTTAGAAACCGTTTATGATTATTATATAGCGATTATCGAGTGGTCAACGTTACGGAGGTCACGGGTTCGAATCCCAGTACGGACAGTTTTATAAATTGATTTTTCAATCGATTTATGAATTTCCATTCGAAGGCATGGATCTATGAACGGGAGAGCGTATGGAGAGCGACTAGCTAACCACTAGTCCTGTCCTAGCCCTATCCTTCTATTCCTACTCTCTTTGTAAAATGAGAGGTTGAGCAACTGAGTAACAAGCAGTCTCGTAGAAACACTTCTGTTGAGATAAACTCCATTAGGAGTCCTTATACATTGGGAGCGGACATGGTAAACAATTGTTTAATGGCGGTATTATACATGAAATATCGAAATAGGTGACGATTTTGATTCACTCGCCTGGTATTGTGATCCCATGTATTATTTAAACTTTTTTTTACCGAAATATGAGAGTATTCATCCGGTGTTGCAATCCATACTCACAAATATTATTTATTATGTGTGTGTAACTGCCTTCCATTACACAATTATGATATGATGTTATTTTATTGATTATACTTATCTACATATGCTCCACATTGGGAGCGGACATGGGTAAAATAAATACTTATCACTATTTCGGAAGTCACTAAAGTTTTAGTGATGCAATTTATTAAAATGTACAGGCCAAATTAAAAGGCTTTGAGAGAGTTATGAGTAGAAATTCACTTCAATACTACCACATTATAGGCGGGAAACGTAAAAATATGTTTATCGTGTACTGTCAGTTTTGTTGGTATATTGACTCATAATTAAATGTTTTTTTCAAAATAACTGCCGCGGCAAGTGACCCTTTTTGACAATAAGCAATAAACCTCAAATTTATTATGCCTTAATATTGGTTCACATATAGTATTTTTTTAAAAGGCGACACGTGTTTCTCGAATATTTAAGGCATCAGATTTCACACTTCCAGTGATTGTAAATTTGTAGGAATGAGGATTTTATACTACATATAATTATTTATATAATTGTATGGTATTGATTAATGTTACTTTTTACACAGAATATTTTGAATATTTCATATTGATAACAAGTGGAGTGCTATCTACTAAATTAATAACAGGTTTTTATATTCAGCTTAGAAAAGTAGTGAAATTATGATGTATTCAAAATGTTTTCATTTTATTTTTAATGATTAAATGTCAAATGATTTCTTTGAAAATATTGTTTGGCTCATAAATTGTGTTGATTTCAATAATGTAATATATTTTTGCGCTAATCACTAAAAAACGCCCGCTTATAAAGTGCTACGTTGAATTTGTTTAGAAAATATCTTTCTTCGTCTATGAATGTTATAAAAAAATATTATTTGATATGAGTAAAAGGGTTCAGATTTATGACAGTAGTATATTTTAATAGTAAAAGCAACCACTCTTCATTAAAATAACTTTTATTGAGATGTTCCATTATGTTTACATTTGCTCTGAATTAGGAAAGCGGACATTGTTGGAAAACAAAAACATTGCTAACAAGCATAAATAATTAATTTTGTTTCTCACCGTTAGATATTTATTATTGCAATAAATATATTAAGTTCTTTTTTACATGTCGTAAAATTATCATTTACTGTTATATATAAATACGTAGTCAAAATAAGTATCATAAAATATTTTATAATTTAAGTTACCAGTTACCGTTTTATAATTTTGTGTACAATTAAACAAAGCTTACATGAATGAATGAATTATATGTATAACAATGCTGAGAAAAAAAAATGCTTTGCCAATCAAAATAAATTTATTCATACATTTAAAATCAAATGATTCAAATGAAACAAAAGAGAAGCACAATGAAGTTGTTAGCTTATTATTCAAAGCAATGTTGCAATTAGCAAATTGATCTAATTCAGCGTTGAAAATCGTATAAATAAATAATTGTGATTTCAAAACAGAATTTGCAATTATTATTTTCGAATGCAGACATTCATCATATAATTTAGTAGAGAGAACAGCGTTTCTCAATAAAATTCAGGCGTGGAATCCTCATGTATTACCACCTTAAAATTACCACTAGGTAACTATGAATTGTGTATTGTTGGGAAAATGAAATTCATGCTTTAATTGATTAACGTACATATAAGGAATCTAGTCACTGCTTAAAATATAAATAAAAAAATGCTATACATACTGTATATTTGGCAACAATTGAATGTTATTTGATCGAATTGTGTCAACTGAAATGTATACTCATATTCAATGATATTGAAAATTAAGTTACCTAGTCT